>OU452230.1:0-10000 GCA_911728455.2 Marthasterias glacialis | reverse complement strand
AATCGGCAGTACCTGGAAAATTCTTGAGGTAAATCTTTAACGATATAATGGTCCGTGTTCAATCAAAATTTGCTTTGAAAAACTAATCCAAACGTTGAAATGCTACTTTCTTACGTCGACCAAAGTTTTAAAAACTTTTAAATGAGAAATCGAACGAAAACAAAAATCACCGAATAAAGAGTGTTGTTGTTTTTTGTGTGGAGCACAAAACTCCTTGCACTACCTGCTCAACTGTAGCCGGGTACCTTGCAACACAGAGACAAAAATGACGTTGTAAAAGCTGACTTCTGAATACCAGCAGCGGGCGTGCCCGTCGTACACACTTTTTCTCGTTGGGTGGTTGGCTGGGATAACCGATTCAGAAGCAACATTTTTATAGCCATCTACAAAGTCAAAACTACAAAAGTCTTATAAAATAACATGCTCTTATAAATTTTGTTTGCTGGTATCAATTCATTTCCAACAAGTAAAATCGGTTTGAGAACGGACCATAAATATTTAATATGAAAGAGTTAATAGGTGGTATATACCGGGCGCGTAGCAATGTGTTCAAAAGTGGGCGGCCGGCAGTGGCAGTGGCAGTGGCGCTGATCCGGACCGTTCAGCAAATCTTGAGGGGATGAAAATTGACAATATTCTACTTGTTGGTATGAAAATGAATACGTGTCCGGTGTAGGCGTATGTAGGATAGCATCCCACTGTATAATCTTACGAAATTGTCTCAACTATTATGTAAGGAAGAGCGAAATCACACATGTAGCCGTGGAAAGTCATGAGAATAGACCATAGTTTGACCGCTAAAAACAATTTGAAGGTATAATTCTAGAGCATCTTAGAGAGTCTTTTAAAGGGGACACGCATATAAAATTGTATACAGCCTGAACGCACTCAAGCAGCGGCGCAGCAAAGGCACTTTCTTTCGGGGGATGTGGAAACCTAAATTTGCCGACTGACATTACAAAAAGCAAGTAAAAGCGCAATGACATTGGACTCATAGCCCCCGAACGCTCATGAGGTTTTTCATTGGTTTCAAGGTTTAAAATGGCCCACAGAAGCCGAGCATTAGACGACTCATAATTATTAGAAGCTTTGAAAACCGCAATTTTCTTTTGCGACCCCCTTTTTGGAGTATATGACAACAAAATATTAGTGGGGGTCCCGGGGCGAAGCCCCCGGACGTTCAACGGTTTCAAGTGTATTTAGGGCTGGGGAGGACCGTCAAGTTGCTGAAAATAGACGTTAAAACTGGAATACTTTTGGAGTCGGGGCAAATCCTCTACCCTTGGAGTTTATAGGGACAACCATTCTTAAGGGGGTCCATGGGCGAATTCCCGGACGCTCTAAGATTTGTTGTTTTTTAGGGGGGGGGGTCAAGTTGCCGGAAATAAACGTTTTTGATTTTGGACATGTAAACTAATGCCTCTACTAAGTCTAAGGAGCGGAAACTATGTAAGGGCGGTCCGGGGGCGAAGCTATACGGCTTGAAGTGTTTTCAGAGCTTAGAGGCCCGCACGTTGCCGGGAATAATCAGTTGGCAAATCTCTAGGCTTGTCGAATGAATTTGTGTTCAGCACGAGCCCTTACTCGGGTAAGTTTGGTGCTCAATTTCCCGACTGTGGCTCTAAATGCCGACTTAGAAAAAATATTGGACCGCCCCGTTGCTGCGCCTAGTATACACGAATAGGGCCTAATTATGGTTTTGAAGATATCTTGTAAAAGCACATAATACGAACTGGTTATTTTTTTTTACCACAAACATTGAGGATTAAAATCTATCTTACAAACAAACACATTTATTCGAAAAAATGCATCGTTGATACAAAAGTTGATTACACCGACAGATGTTGGCTCTGGTTAAACATGCCTGGGAACATTCTTGTCTTTGCCCCAATGGCGAATTGGAAGAGGCACTGAGCAAGACGACCGAAGGATCATGGGACCTGAGTAAGAATCTACGCAGATCACATTTTGCCGTAGAATTAGCCCTATTGCGGACCGACGATCGAAGCTCGAAAGATGTTCTTGATAAATGCAGAGATACGTGCGAGGAGGTAGACAGACTCTTAAGTGCAGTGATGGTAAAGAAGAGGAAGGTAAACAGAGGAAAGGGCCCATCTTTACCATCTTATCAAACACAAGTTTAAAACTAAATCAAAACTTCAAAGCTCAGGTTGTGTCTTGGTAAGAACTGACTTAAATTACATGTTACTTGAACGCACCAGGTAATTGCTATGCACTGACTAAAGAGTAGAATATTTTGGCTATGGTGTTTGTTAAAAAATGACTATGCCAAATACGTAAAATCTTGATCAGTGGTTAATTCACCAGAGTTTCAATTATTACGTGGTGTGATAGAGTTTGAAAGTTCTATGATTGGGGTATAGGGTTACAACAAGACTCTTTTCATTTAATTATGATTACTTCCAAACACTATTATTAGGATGCAACTGCTGGCAGTGAGGTGAAATTCCCTTTTGAAGTCATGCATCCTGGCCATCAACAACTGGAGAAATTTGGATATGATCACTGGAGGGGAAAAGTCAAGAAACATCTCGAGAAAGAGCTCAAGCGAAAGGGAATAACCTTAACTGTGAAGTTACTTGACATCACTTTACAGGTAAAATCAAACACTAATACCAACATGTAACATTACTGTGCCTGTGCGGGCTGTTTTTTAAAACTCTGATAATAACGGACTTCTCGTTTCAAACTAATCCTTCCTTCTCCGCTTCATCTTTAGGTACAACCCTGCAGCAGGGAAGACAACTACAATTTCATCGCACTTCGAGATTTCCTCAAGAAATCCAACAATACAAACATAATTCAAGACAGTGTTTTCATAAAAACCCTTGATAAACACGTTCTAGTAATTGATCTCACACGATGGTGTGTAGATGTTGCTGAGAAAATCGCTGCAGAAATTGACAGCCTGTAGTTTCAATAATCAATATATTGTTGAAATGTCCCGTCTGCATTATAATTTAATAACTTTAGATAATACAACTTGCCAAAGTCCCTCGATATGATAATTAGTATCGTATTGTTTGCCGACATTCGTTTAATCAGTTTTTTGGTAATAATGTTTAAGTTGATAATGATACCAACAAATTGAACTAAAAGAAAAACCTTGTGACCAACATTCACCGATATTTATCAACAATATTTGCGTCACCCAAAATCGGATAAGAATTATTGACAGATGGACTGGAGAATGTTGTTGTCATTATTGAACAATATCCACTCTTCAATACAAACATAAGCGCTTAAACTTAATTGTCGAGGTCTTAAGGAATAAAGAGTGTCTAGTAAGTTTTGCAGATACACCGTCTAATCATCTTTAATGAGTTGGTGCGGTTCTGAAAAGAACCGATGGTTTAACAACTCGACGTTTCGATCAGAATACTCTGATCGTCTTCAGGAGAATTCCGAACTCTGATGCTGCATGCTGCTCAAGTAAAAAGGATTTGGAAAGTTGATGAGGCACGCAGGCGGGAACTGGATTCGATGATGCACGACGAAACTTGATCTTGTCCTGGATCCTACTTAGAGTGGGTGGAAAGTGTGTGCTCACTGAGCCAAGTCAGTTGCTAACAAGCAATAGGTCAGGGAGATGGGGAGCCTAGGGGGGAGGTAACTGCGGGTATAGATGACCCAAAGCAGGGTAACCTAATACTTCGGGTGTAGAAGACCCAAGCAGTCTAACTTAATGCTGCGGGCAGAGAAGACCCAATGCAGCTTATAAGGGGTAGGGAGGAGTGGGAGCTGATGTGGAAACCGATGTCTTGAGGAACGGTGTTGTGCTTGTAGATCTCGATGGCCTCTCCGATGCGTCTTGGTGCCATATCTGGATGGGAGCGATGATTTCTGCTGCTTCCCAGTCAACTTTTTGATCGGTGATGTGGAAGTGCTTGACGATAGCTGATTTCTCGCAGTCTCTTCTCCGCCCGTGTGCTAGATGTACCGTGAGTCTTCCCCGACGTATACCTTACCACACTCACAGGTAATGTGGTAGACTCCATGCACGGGTGGAGGGATCTTGCTTGACCTTGTGTGATTGTAGAGAGCGTTGTAGTTTCTTGGGAGCGGAGTGGAACACATTCACGCCTGCTTGATTGAAGATGCGCTTAAGCTAGTGGAAGAGGGACCTAGGTATGGTAAAACTAAACTGAGGATGTGTGTTGGGTATAGGAGACCCTTTGGTCGGGGTTGGGGCGGGCTTGCATGTCCTTATCTGATTGGAGTTGTAGCCGTTCTGATGGAGAGTGGTTGTGATGTGTAAGAGTTCTGGCTGGAGGCTGCTGTGGTCACAGATGGTGTAAGAACGCTGGACAAGTGTGCGGTAGACCGAGGACTTGATGCTGGCATGATGGAAGGAGCGCTGGTGCAGGTACCGGTCGGTGTGAGCTGGTTTCCGGTAGACGCTGTGGTGTAGGGCAGTGGCGTAAATTTGTTGTGAAAAGTCGGGGTTGGTTATGGAAAAAAGAAATAATGCTGAGATAACGAGCAAAGGGGCATAGGGAAGGTAACACGTAAATCCACTTCTGATGTTCGATTGCATTATGAATGTCATCTATGTTGTTAATGTTCTACGTGGTTTGTTCATATAATTACAGAAAATATTTTTTATCTGCTTTTCTGCATAACACATTGTACATTCATTAGGCCTTGTCAAGTAACCGATACCAATCTCAATTTGTCATTGCGGTGTTATTTGGTGGGTATAGTTAAGTTCCGTAAAGTTCGTGTAAACGACCGTCGACTCACTCTGTTTGCACGTACACGTACAGGTGGGCGTGTACGGGCATGTACAGACGTGGGTGTTGTCTTGATGGGATTTGTAGAAATGTTTGATTAATATACTAAGCCATCGGGACCTTTTTCAGTGAAGACCACCATTTTTTCAAGGACCAAAAATCGGGAGGATGATCCTATGGATCATCCACCCCTGGACAAAAAGTGGGAGAATATATCCCCACTCCCCCTTGTATTTACGCCTATGGTGTACGTTGCCGTCTTGGTTCTTGGTGATGAGGCAGCAAGAGGAAGGGTATCTCCCTGGACTGTTCTTGTTCCATGGTGCACTTTATGCTGGGGTGTTGCTGGTTGAGGTACTGAAGGAATTGAAGGAGTGCGTCTTGACCGCGTTGCTAAACGACGAAGGTGTCGTCGACTTAGTGGAGCCACAGGCTGGGATGGAGATCTGCGTTGAGGAGTGATGACATCTGAAACTCTTCCATCCCCATGAAGACTGCTTTGTTCTTGCCTAATCCTCTGAGGTTGCATTGGCCATGTTTTTGCGCCAAAAATGTGTAGTTTTACAAGCAAACACATTTTGGGAAGAGGTTAATAGATAGATTAACCCTGGTGTCAGCCGGGAGGTTAAAAAATAATCCAATTTTTTCAATGGGCCAATAAGGCCAAGATTCCATGTAGTCCTCACCCCTGGTATACCCCACAAGCCTGTAGACTCCCATTGGACAGGCCCTAAGCACTGCGGAGTAAGGAGTGTTGAAAGACAGCAGCCACCTGTCTCAGTGCAGTAATTGATTGACCCTGTGCCAAGTATTCCCTTGGCACAAGGCGGTATGCACTTTGTGAAAACAACTTGCGCCGCACACTGGTCGTGAATAACACAAGTCTAAGTCTTGACTGGCACTCCAATTCACCCCACAGTGATTTATAATGGTTTTGGGCTTGCGGGGTGGGTTATTGACCTTAAAGACAGGGTGGACGAAATTTTAACCTCCTGGATCCAGCGAAGTTGTTGATTAATGTGGTTGCTCCGAGGGTTTTAATAGATTATGGTTGCCTTTTTGGTAATGTATCACACTTTCACAAGATGCACGTCAAAATACACTTTGGTCACCTTAAGAGACATTACGGTCACCATACCACGTTGCTTCATTAGTAATATGATAAACAATGTATCATTGTTTTTTGTTACTATTAGTGAAATGTTTGTGTACCATTTATATTGTAACAATATTATTGTTATTGTAATTCTGTATTTTTTTAGTGAACTTAATTGCGCTTCAAGTTGTAAATACCTGTCAAATGATTATTACATTTAAAAAATTACATTCGAAAGTTTTGCCTTTTACCATTTTTCTCTCTTTTAACAAGTATGACTCTTACTGTTAACTGATAAAAAGGCGCTGTGGGATGTACTGAAAATGGTATCTGTGCTAGAAAAGACTGCATACACCAGATAAATATTACAAGATAATAGAGGGAGCTAAAATCCATAGCCCTAGGCTCAATGGGTTTACCGTGTATAAATAAGAGTAAATAAATATTAAAAATTATAGATTCCCAACAGTATGGTTTATGTACCCGGTATGTTAAGATATCATGTGTTTTCTCTTTGCGTACCTTCTGTAATGCAGAAATGGAAGGTTATGTCACTGTATCTGCAATTTAAAAGTATCATTACAACTGCTAAATATAATTTCTATACTAAATACAATTTCTAAAGCATCTGAGTAAACTTTCATACAGCGGCATAGCCATGGTTTTTGAACGGGGGGGCAGGTACCATGTTTTTAATGAATTTACATGTATCCACGTTTTGTGTATGGAGGACACTGGAAATTTGTGGGGGCACGTGCCCCCACTCCATTGTCAAACTTACTTGTTCGTAGCCATTTTCATCAATGTATGAAGCTGGTAGTGGTACCTTGTCCTTGATTTTTTAATTCAAAAATAGATTAAATAAAAACTTACGTTGCCTAATTTTTGTTTATTGATATCTATGGCCAAGGCCTAACTGGAATTGAAAAAATATTGCAAAACTATTTGGATACACACATAACTCTTTCTGAAGTCAGACATTCTTAAACCACACAGCCAGTGAAGAGTGAGGCCTGAATTTGTGATAAATCATCGAAAACCCACTGTCATTGATAATCAGTAATCCGCCAGTTCTTTTGCCTCTACTTTTTTTCTGACAGTACAGTTTCCAGTTTATTTCAGACTATCGGTTCTTTATTATCACTGAGAACCAGTCTCGTAGCTGATTGGGGGGGGGGGGGGGAGATGCATGTGGTAGCCGGCCCTAGATTAAAACAATAAATTGTGCCTAAAACTCCTTTCTTGTTTGATAATAGGGCTACAGCTACACGCCCCCCATGAAAGCCCACACTTCCACAAAATGTTAAGACTAAATTTGCTAAACATGACTGGAAAGCCACGATGTCATGTTTTGAAGCCCGTAAATTTGAATTTTAAACTTTCCGGTTAAAAGCGATGCGTATTTGCCATTCGACGTTTAGTAGATTAATATTTCATTCAAATTAGTCTCTCACTCATTGTAATTCGTTGCAGAATGGAAAGTCGGTTGGCTACACTTCATGCTGGTTAATTACAGATTCACATGTTTGGTCAACGTATGCATGGGTTAAAGTCGGTTGGTTACACACTTCATGCTGGTTAATCACAGATTCATATGTTGAGTAACGTTTGATCAACGTATTAAACGTTTGATCAATGTATTTTGTGTGAATTTACAAACCATGAATGTAAAGTGTGTGTTCTGCAAACGATTATATAGACCTACTGTTATAGACAACTTCGTGGCAGTGTTAGCGCTAGGAGACGATTACAAATAAAAACAGCAACAGGATATTCATGGAAAGTGAGATCCGCCACCCTTCCCCCTGAATGACCGAAACAGGTGTGGCTTCGATACCGGTCTTCTGGGAAGGGGCTTTAAAAATAAATAAGGGGTAATTTGGGAACGGGGCGGGCTGGACTTTATTTGAATTATGATGTTTGTACCTTATATTTGTATATATTTGTCTTCAAATTTAACAGCAACCCGGCAGAGATGCATTTCTATAGGGATATGCTAGGCGCATACTGAATTGGGTTGAGCCCATCACCGGCACCTGGCGTGACAACACGCGTCTCCTTTAAGCCCAGTTCATACTTTACGCGAATGGCGAAAGCAAAGTTTTCTTGCGTCACAATTGAAAAACAGCCCGTACTGAATTGTTGCGTCACCAATTGGCTCGGTTAAAATCCAAGATGGCGCCGAACCCACTCCAACCTTGTCCCCACGCTGCAGTTTACCCAGCGCAAACAAACCGGTGATACGCGAAGCTCGAGGGAGGAGCTAGGCCCAAGCTTTAATCATAGAGATGTAGTTCGAAAGATAAGAAATAAGAGATAAGAAATATACAACTTTACATGGATACAATTTATGAAAGCATATAATCTCATAAGCTGAAAGATTCTTAGAATTCTCTTGGTCCAATTTTAGTAACATTGAAACTAATACTAATTTTGTACGCTATATCGTCCTCACAGCTGAAAAGCTTTATTTCGAAGGATGCAGCTACGTGTTTGAACTGCAGGTGTGCAAGAGAAAATCATATCGCACAACTCTACTAACAGCGGCGTAGCAAGTGGGAACCTGGGGGCACGTTCCCCCACAAAAAGTCCAGTACCCCCATAAAAAATGTAGATAGATGTATTTCATTAAAAAACATGTTGGCTGGGCCCCCACTAAAAAGCAATGTCCCTTGTGCCCGCTAGTGAAAAATCATGGCTACAACTTTGATGTCTGGGTGGGTATACTTTTACGGTCTTTTCCTTCCTCAATGCTTGAGGCCTGGAGGTTATAAATAATACTTTCTAGGAATAAGTTGTGATCAAACACCAGTCGACTGTTAGTTGTTCCATGGTTGTAGTGTGTATGTTTGGGGTGAAGTTGGGGCGGGGTGGGGGGTTATTTGCGGAAGAGGCCGCTTCATTTCAAAGTGTTGTATTCTTTTTTATTTGCTGAAGCGGCCGTTTAGTCTCAGAATTGTTTGTTCATTTTGTGGCGGAGGCCTTGTGACAGAAAATACAATATTGGATAATCTATAATTTTGTTTCAGTGTGAAATTTAATTAACATTTCTTTTGCTAAAGGTAATTAAATGAAATTGAATAGGGATTAGGGATGGGGGTGTCAAAGGCGGGGCTTAGCGTCAGGGTTGTTTTCTGATAAATAGGAGCTGTCAACCACCTTTTGGAATGTCCTGCAAACATGACGCGCACGTATGTAGGGTACTATAAAAGAGTACGGCAGGGTTTTCTTTAAACAATGGTTTTACATGATTCTTGTATTATTTTCTTTTACCAGATTCTTATATTGTGCACGTATCTAAGGCACTTATACTATTTATAAGACAGGAGGAAAAAGTTTTTGAATTATGAGAGCCATTTATAAGGGCTTTACCTATCCGACGGTTCAAGCCATAATGGTCAAGTGTCTTGCTTAAAAGTGTTAAGACCGGGACTTCAACCGACACTGATGATCAATACACTAGAGCTTGAGTCCAGTACACTCATTCACGACTTACCACAATTTGAAATTACAGTGAAGGTCCATCGCTGGAGCAGGTTATTGACATCCAGGACAAGGCAATACATGCTGTTTAGTGATTTTTTGTGATACACTGTGGTGTTAATTAAAAGTTAGGGTTAGGGTTAGGGTTAGGGTTAGGGTTAGGGTTAGGGTTAGGGTTAGGGTTAGGGTTAGGGTTAGGGTTAGGGTTAGGGTTAGGGTTAGGGTTAGGGTTAGGTTAGGGTTAGGGTTAGGGTTAGGGTTAGGGTTAGGGTTAGGGTTAGGGTTAGGGTTAGGGTTAGGGTTAGGGTTAGGGTTAGGGTTAGGGTTAGGGTTAGGGTTAGGGTTAGGGTTAGGGGTTAGGGTTAGGGTTAGGGTTAGGGTTAGGGTTAGGGTTAGGGTTAGGGTTAGGGTTAGGGTTAGGGTTAGGGTTAGGGTTAGGGTTAGGGTTAGGGTTAGGGTTAGGGTTAGGGTTAGGGTTAGGGTTAGGGTTAGGGTTTGGGTTAGGGGTTAGGGGTTAGGGTTAGGGTTAGGGTTAGGGGGTTAGGGGTTAGGGTTAGGGTTAGGGTTAGGGTTAGGGTTAGGGTTAGGGTTAGGGTTAGGGTTAGGGGGTTAGGGTTAGGGTTAGGGTTAGGGTTAGGGTTAGGGTTTGGGTTAGGGGTTAGGGGTT
>OU452229.1:24448539-24751039 GCA_911728455.2 Marthasterias glacialis | reverse complement strand
ACACCTGTTTCGGTCTTTCAGGGGGAAGGGGGAAGGGTGGCGGATCTCAGTTTCAGTGACCATCCGCCTATTGCTGTCTCCTTGCACTAACACTGCTACGAAGTTATCTACAACAGTATTGCTATATATATCGTTTGCAGAACACACACTTTACATTCATGGTTTGTACAATCACAAAAATTATGTTGATCAAACGTTAAATACGTTGACCAAAACGTTACTCAACATGTGAATCTGTTATTAACCAGCATGAAGTGTAACCAACCGACTGTACATTCTGCAACGAACAGACCGATTGCGCGACAATGTTGACATGTGGTCACGTGACCCCCTATTGGGTATAACGCCGTACAGCTGATGGCAAAATACGTGTAAAGAGATAGGCCGTGACACAGAGTGAGTTCGAAAACAATCGATAACAAGTGATAAATTAGTTAATCAGCCCCTTTATTTAAAGTAGTATGTTGTGGCATTAATTTCAATCACATATGTTTCATAAACTAACAGAATTCTACTAAAAAGAGGTTTTTTTAGCTATGCACTACCGGCGTCAGATGACTATTATGTAGCCACCCGTCTGTTATTTTGCTTGTAATGTAGGCCTAAATCACTGTAAAAAAAAAAAAAAAAAAAAAAAAAAAAAAAAAGATAAACAACTTTGGAAAAGTGAGTATCAATACCTAGCCTTGTAGAATTTCAAATAGGCAAAGGAATCACACAGTTTTGGAAAGCAATTTCTTTGGAAGATTTCAGCTTCAAAACTTTCAAAATTCTAAATATTTGTATTGAAAAGTGTGTGGTGATCGCGGTCGTCTGGCCTAACGTTCCGTCGTGGCTGCACACATCGTGCACATTTATACGGTACTTTATGTGGTTTTGAAGCTCAACTTCTTTTTTAAAAATAGAAGAATTTTTGGGGTCTTTCCAAAGTGATACTGAAGAGAGATTGACTGTACAGAAAGGCTTTTAAAGTTTTTTGCAAAAGTGTTCATGAGAAATCTCAAAATAATTAAACTGCCAATGGATTTGATGATGGCTACAGAGAGGCAGGGCCTTTGCTCAGGTTTTGGCCTTGGTGCACCTTATTATGTTCCAGTATAAATGTAATTAATTTTGTAATAAAAGTGCAATTGTTCCGGAAAATAGCTTATGAGAAAAAAATGTCTACAAATGTGAATTTGGTTAAAGGTGCACACCGGCTTCGTTGGGCTATTTGGGCTACAAAATAGGCTAAAATATGACTTCAAATGTCTTTCAGGAATGGAGAAGAACGGTTTCTAAAAGAAACCATCAAATTTGGCCGTTTTTGAGCATTTTTCAAAAAACGATTTATCCGGACCAAAAAAGTGGTTCGGATAAATCACGTGATCTTCGGAGTTAATTTTACTTCCAGCCGTATAAAAGTAAATTACTGAACCAAATTTAAATCCTTTTTTTTTTTTTTTACAATTATTCATGAGTATTTGACAAAAAAGACTTATGTATTCAGATTATTGATACAATTTGTAAATAATGATGAAAAATCGAACGTAATATTCGTATCAGAGAGTCCGTGCAACCGAAGCGTCTTACGGCGCACCAGCGTGGGAGCTAGCGGAACGTAAACCTTGGGGCATATCCCGTACAGCCGGTGCCGTGCCTCGTGGGGCCAGAGAGACAAACCCCGGGGCATGAACTCCCCAGCTTGCCGGTCGGTCTAGCCGTAAGCGTGGGAGCTTGTCGGAGGGGTAGGGAGCCAGAACAATTACGTATTTTTAAGAGGGTTTTAGTCTGTACCCCTAGCTATTATCCCCTAACTATTATCCCCTAACTATTGTAACGTGTTGCCTGTGCTACGCACACGAGCTACGACGACGGGGAATGTTTATCCCATACAGCTGATCTATCTACTTCTATGATAGCTGCATAATGTCCACTCCCCCAATCGCCACAACAACAAAAAACGGTGTCGGTGGCCGCGTCCGGCCAGTGAAGTCATCGCCCGAAAAACGAGAGAATGCCTTCGCTAAAGCTGCCAGGATTGGCAATCCGTTTGCGGCGAAAGCGGGAGGTTCGCTTGGCACAGGGCTGTTATTGGCCAAGCCAATGTGAAAAGATGGTCCAAGATTAGGGACACTACCATTAGTTTTTAGACTGCAGCAGGCTGGTCACGATGAGAACATGAATGATGTGGTCTTTGCCTTAATTTTGATGGACAAGTTTGTATTATAGAACTGTATTGTGAATATGCCTGCGTATATTTTAATTCATGAAGACTCACATTTTGACAATATTTATGGTCCATCATGTCTGTGATGTCCACATTATGCCAAGCTCATTCTCTCCCTTTCTACATTTGACACGACCTACAGATCAGTCCTGGACCCAACTGGCATTCGTCCAAGTAGTTTTTTTTTTTACAACAAAGGGCCTACTTGCGATATAATGAAGAAACGTTCCCCATTGCAAGTAAGTTCGTCCAGTTCGTCGTATACAGAATACACTGCGCCAGTTATGTTATAGCGCCCTCATGCGTCCAGTTATATTGTAAACATTGGCTACGCCATCTTCTTTCACCGTGTACGTTTTGTCGTCACATTAAAGTTGTTCCTCTCGTTATAAGTCAAGTGTTTGGCCGTTTGTAATCATTTGAGAGTCCCCACATATTATTATATTGGCGTGGTGGCAGCGTCGGAAACATTTCCACGCAATTTCAAGCTCATAAACAGGACTGGTCGTCACAGGAAACCGTCGAGTTTGAGTACCATTTCCGGACTCCCGATCGTTTGCATCCTTCACAAGCAGGTGAGCGGCTAACCAGCTGATACTACAGCTGTGCATAACACTGACTTTGATTTGTCCCGTAGCGAGAGTGACTACTACACCCTCCAAACATGGCCACCACACATCGTGCGCCAAAACAGTGGTCCCTAAGTAAGAATGAGACAGTAAACTCCTTCGAAAACTGGAAGCACAACCTGCAATATACTCTCTCGCTTGACCCAAACTTTGCCCCCTTTCTCATTGACAACTTCACATGGGACAAAAAGACTAAGGCATCTCCCCTCCGTGGATTTATTGATGATGATGACCAGGTCCCAGCTGCCAAACGCCGGACCGCTCAACAAAAGATGTCCATGCTCGAGCTCATGTTAGGCCAAATAGCTAACTACTGCCCAGTCATCTCCAGAAGCACTATAGTTAAGAATTCCACATCCATCACAAACATTTGGCAAGCGATCCGACTACATTTCGGATTCCAGTCCACTGGGGGACACATACTAGACTTTGCATCCATACATCTCAATGCTGATGAACGTCCGGAAGACCTTTACCAACGCTTAACGGCCTTTGTCGAGGATAATCTCCTTCGTCGGGACAGTGGCATATCCCACCATGGCCAAGTTATCAATGAAGATGAAGAGCTATCTCCTTCACTTGAAAACTACATCGTGCTTACATGGCTTCGACTTATCCATAGTGGCCTCCCCCGCCTCGTCAAGCAACGCTATGGCACCGAGCTACGCTCCCGCACCCTAGCTTCAATTAAGCCAGAAATATCACAAGCCCTGGAGTCATTGTTGGAAGAGCTACACACCTCCGACAGTACACGGTCCATGCGCACCTCAACATCCAAACCACAGTGGCCTCGCCAGACGACGCCCTCAACGACACCTCATAGCCAAACTCCATTTCGCCCCAAGCCTGCCAGAGCCGCGAAAACTTGTCCCCTCTGCAAACAAGTGGGACGCAATGACTATCGCCATTTCCTCAGTGAATGCCCCCACTTACCTGACCCAGACCGCAAGTACATCGCAAGAGCACGCCAAGTCGCTAATATTCTCGATGAGTCAGATGACGAACCCACAGAGCTGGCTTGCGCCCTGGTTGACGAGCGTATTGACAACCAACTTTCTTCAGAGTCATCGACAACACTACGTGTTCAGGTCCGACAATCCCCATACATCGACACGTTCCATGACCACCACACTGTCCGTGTTACCATTGATAGTGGGGCAACAGGTAACATGATTCGTGAGAACACAGCGAAGAGACTAAATTCCAAAATACGCAAAAGCTCACAGTCTGCCCATCAGGCCGATGGATGCTCACCCCTGGTAGTCATCGGGGAAACCGACTTCACGCTGACGCGAGATGGGAGCGAATTTCGCTTTGAGGGATTAGTCGTCGAAAACCTTGACGTTGAAATTCTCGCAGGGACCCCCTTCATGGAGACAAATGACATTGCAATCCGCCCTGCAAAACGTCAGGTCATACTCGGCGATGGCACTACATACACATATGGATCTACCAAGGAACCCAAAGGTCGCCACACAGTACGACGAGCCGACGTCTTACGTGCCCCATCCCACACCACGACCGTGTGGCCGGGAGAATTCATCGAACTGGAGCTCCCTCCCAACAGCCTCAATGACACAATGTTGGCATTGGAACCGCGCACTTACACCCATGCCAGACACACCAGCCATGCCAACCTTTGGCCTCCACCTGCCCTTATCCAAAGTGTGGCAGGGCGAGTTCGCATCCCAAATCTCACAGACGAGCCCCTGGTCCTCAAGCGCAAGGAACAATTCTGCCAGGTTAGTCCAGTGTTCCTACCCCTGTCAGACAATCTTCACGCGGACAGTCATGAACAGGACACGACGGGTGCCCCAAAAACTCCATGCCCCTCAGCACGCCACATAACGCACTCTGCCTCAATCACACTTGATCCCAACATGTTGAATTCAGACATGCAGTCCAGATTTCGCGGCCTACATGAAGAATACGATGAGGTTTTCGACCCAACATTTCCTGGCTACAACGGTGCGGCAGGCCCCTTTGAAGCCGTTGTTAACATGGGCCCAGTTCAACCCCCCCAACGCAAAGGCCGCCTGCCACAGTATGCCCAAGACAAGCTTCGCGAACTGCAACACAAATTTGACGAGCTTGAGAAGCAGGGAGTCTTTGCCCGCCCAGAAGACATGGGAGTCAATGTTGAATATCTCAATCCCTCATTCCTTATCAAAAAGCCAAATGGGGGCTTCCGACTTGTTACCGCGTTTGCCGATGTCGGCAGATACAGCAAGCCTCAGCCCTCCCTCATGCCGGATGTAGATTCCACCTTGCGCAAAATCGCACAGTGGAAATACCTCATCGCCACCGACCTCACCAGTGCGTTTTACCAGATTCCGTTATCTCGCCAGTCGATGAAATACTGTGGTGTCGCAACACCATTCCGTGGTGTTCGTGTATATACCAGATCTGCGATGGGTATGCCTGGCTCCGAGACAGCCTTGGAAGAGCTCATGTGCCGCATCCTCGGGGACCACCTCGCAAAAGGTATAGTTGCAAAGCTTGCCGACGACCTCTACTGCGGCGGCAACACCCTCGACGAGCTACTCCACAACTGGAGATCAGTTCTACATGCCATGTACAAAAGCCGCTTACGCCTTTCTGCATCAAAGACAGTAGTCTGCCCAAAGAGCACTACAATTTTGGGCTGGATCTGGTCCAATGGCACAATCCAAGCCAGTCCTCATCGGATAGCTACCCTCTCAACTTGCACCATACCCGACAAAGTTGGCGGATTGAGGTCATTCATCGGCGCCTTCAAAGTGTTGTCACGAGTAGTTCCAGAATGCTCCAGCCTAATGTCTCCATTGGACGATGCCGCAGCCGGACGACAAACTAAAGACAAACTTACCTGGTCAGATGATTTACGAGCTGCATTCCGCAAAGCCCAAAGTGCATTGACCTCTGCCAAAACAATCACTCTCCCACGCCCAGACGATCAGCTATGGATTGTGACTGATGGCTCAGTCAAAAAGCACAGCATCGGCTCAACACTCTACATCACTCGCAATGACAAACCTCTCCTGGCCGGCTTCTTCAGCGCCAAATTGCGAGGTCGCCAGCCTACGTGGTTACCATGTGAGGTTGAAGCTCTCTCCATCTCCGCATCGACCAAACACTTCAGCCCCCTCATCATTCAGTCGAAACACCACGCATGCATACTCACGGACAGCAAACCATGTGTGCAAGCGTTCGAAAAGCTATGCCGTGGCGAATTTTCAGCGAGCCCCCGTGTTTCAACATTCCTCTCCACAGTCAGCCGATATCAAGCGTCAGTCCGACACCTTGCCGGATCAGCCAACATTCCTTCTGATTTTGCCAGCCGCAATGCTCCCACCTGCCACGACTCCACCTGCCAGATTTGCGCCTTTGTGAAGCATGAGGAAGATTCTGTGGTCCTTCGCATATCTGCCGAGGACGTGATCTCTGGTAACACTAAACTCCCCTTCACCAGTAGGGCAGCGTGGGCAGAAGTCCAGTCCGAATGCGCAGACCTACGACGCACCCATGCCCACCTCGTCCAGGGAACCCGCCCCTCTAAGAAACTTACCAACATCAAAGACGTTAAGCGCTATCTCCACGTCGCCTCTGTAGCCAAGGACGGCTTGTTGATAGTCCGCCGTGACCAACCCCTGTCTCCAACACGTGAGTGCATCATCGTCCCTCGTCAAGTACTAAATGGGCTCCTCACGGCACTTCACATTCAGTTAAGCCATCCTACTCGCCACCAACTTCACACTGTCACAAACCGGTACTTCTATGCCCTTGACATGGACAAAGCCATTGAACAGGTGACCACCAGCTGTCATCACTGTGCATCCCTACGCACCACACCGCATACTGTGATTGAACAATCCACGGGAGATCCCCCAGAGACAGTCGGTGTCTCGTTTTCCGCCGACGTCATCAAACGCAACCGCCAACTTATCCTCGTCGTGCGCGAAAATACTACTTCGTTTACTGCATCATGTCATGTGGACAGCGAACGTCACGATACGCTCTGTGATGCACTGATTCGCCTTTGCATTGAGCTTCGGCCATTGGACGGCCCTCCTGCAGTAATTCGCACCGACCCAGCTCCCGGGTTCACACGCCTTGTCCGCGATGACTTCCTCAAACAACACCACATGAGCATTGAAGTTGGCCGGATCAAAAACCCCAATAAGAATCCAGTCGCAGAGAAGGCAGTTCGTGAATTGGAGGAAGAACTTCTACGTCTGGACCCAATGGGAGGAACCACTACACCATTGGCCCTCTCTCTCGCCACCGCTAACCTGAATTCCCGCATCCGCACTCGTGGGCTCTCTGCCCGTGAAATGTGGCATCAACGCGATCAATTCACAAATCAACAAATCCCGTTCTCCGACCTGCAGATGATCCAGTCACAACACCAGCTTCGCACAACAAACCACCCCTACAGCGAACGGTCTAAAGCTCCCCTGAGACCCGCTGCGCCAACGCCACAGCTTGAGGTTGGTGATCTTGTGTATCTGTACTCTGACCGTGACAAAACCCGAGCAAGAGACCGATACCTCGTCTCATCCGTCGAAGGTGCATGGTGCAACATTCGCAAGTTCCGGGGCTCCCAACTAAGATCTGCATCGTACCGAGTCAAGAAATCCGAATGCTACAGGGTTCCATCACACTGGGAACACACCAGCATGCACAGAATGCCTCCCCCACCGGATGACACTGCGCATGAAGATGATGACATCTATCTGCAACCAGCACCACGACCCCCAGATCCACCACACATCCCCACGGAACTATCCACACCTGCTGATGATTCCTCCGACATTGTCCCAATCACCGAGGAGTTCACACCTCACATCGCTATGGGTTCAAGCGAGACACCCACTCACGTCACTGATGAAGAGCCACCCACACCAGCCCAGCCCTGTTCCACTGTACCTACTCATAGGCGCTCCAGTCGTCAGCGCAGCCTACCAAAACACCTGAAAGACTTTGTTCTGGACTATTAGTTCCCGTACCTCACTTCGTTATAGTGTTTTTGCTTTTGTTTTACGGGGCAGAATAATCCCCATGCTTTTAGGCTCGAGGGTAGTCCACCCCTATGACAGCCTCAGTTTTTTTGCTCTTCATTTTTTTCCCTCGTTCTTTGACAGCTGATCACTAACTCATTGTACGCGAGACAGCGTTTTTGAACAATGACTGTAGCTTGTTTGCTTCCCACAGGTCACATTGCCTTTTTTCTGCATGTACAGTACATGTAGATGCTCGGCCTTGTACTTATGTATTGTTTTTCCATAGAATAGAAGAAAAAGAAGTAGTCGCGCCAGTTATATTGTAAACATTGGCTACGCCATCTTCTTTCACCGTGTACGTTTTGTCGTCACATTAAAGTTGTTCCTCTCGTTATAAGTCAAGTGTTTGGCCGTTTGTAATCATTTGAGAGTCCCCACATATTATTATATTGGCGCTGTCCGTTTATGTCTGTTTTTTATTTACACGTGAATTTGTGCTGGATGGATATGAAGTCTGGATCCTCATGCCTCGTCATTGTAATAATTCATACATAAACAGAGCACCAGTCTACTTACAACATTGCGCAACATTGCCACGTAAACTTGACAGTTGCAGCGGCTGGAAAAGCGTATAAGCTGACCTTTGACCGTGTTTTTTTTTTTTTTCACATTTTTCGTTAATTACGTGATATTTTGATGATTTTTTTGAAGAACAGCCATTTAAAAATTATTGTGTCATTCCACATCACTAAATAAGGTAAACAGTAAGCCGGTGTGTCCCTTTAATTTAAGTGCTAATGTGTACTTATATAAAAACAAAAATTAAATGACTTTCTAACAATCAATCACCAAGAACAGCCAAAGGAAAATGGTTCAGTTAAGTTTGGTGTATAGAGCGGTTTTTTAATATTTAAAATATTTTATACTTAAATTGCAATATTTTTATATTAACTGCCTCATTAATTTGATATTTTCAGGGAATTATATCCTTAAGACTGGAGCAGACGTACCCACAACTGTCACCCAAACATCCAACGATGTCGACTGTTAGTGAATTTGTATTTCTAAAAACTTTCATAATAGTCCCTACATTGACAGTTTGTGGGATTCAAGTTCAGGATAAGAGTCTGAAGATAAGTCATCTTATAAGTCACTTCTACTCATTGGCTAAAGACTCTTCGAACTATTTGTGTGATTTCTTAATCATGGAGCAGGCACGGTGGAATAGGAACAATTTGAAGGAGAACATTCTGCATTGCCAAAAAGATATGCCGATGATTCTAAATTCGGCGTTTTTGCATTGTTTCACAATATGAATCTGCATTTGAATTATTCAGTCGGCAAAGCATCCTATACAACATCACACAAACTTTTAACGAAGGCAATGAAGACGTGGAAGGAAAACACCTACAGGATAAAGCCAACACTCAGGGACTGAAAACACAATCCACATGCAAGGCTCTAGTCCGGGAATCGAACGAGGGTTCCCAGAGAGGTGAAATGCAGGTAAACAAAAAAAAAAAAACACTGAGGGAATCATCTCATCGGAATTATTTACAAACTATTACTATCATCGAAGCTGTCACGCTCGTTCCACAAAAAAAAACAAAAAAAAAAAAAAAACAAAACAAAACACGTGTGAAGGGTGTATCTTTTATGACTTCTGGTGCATTTCAATAGTCTTGGCATTATTATGATGTAACTTTTAAGTATTGATTAGACTTTATGTCAGTTGGAAATCTCTGAAGCCCAATTATAATTTTTGTCTGCAGTGTAGTTATTAAGCATATTTGAATTTTTATTTTTTTCTCTATATGTGTGCTGACTGTTTTGTAAGTCAATAATTTAGGCCTCACATTGTACTTTCAACAAGTTGAATTTTTGTGCATTCATTGCTAGTTTATTCCAATTATGTTTTTCTGTGCCAGACAGTATTTCAAAGTCAAAGCGCTTAGTGGAAACCATTGTGATTGCATTCAGAAATTAAATATGTCAAGAGGAGTCAGATGCATGTCATAATTAATAATGAAACTGGGTTGAATAGCATCAAAGCTCCATAAGATGTCAAATATCATATTTCCAATTGTTTAAAAAATCTGAATGTAGACGGGATTTGATAACTTAGAGTCAACAGACACATTTACATTATTTATCCCCGACTATCATTTACATCAACCATTTTTCAACCAGTTTCCAACATACCTTTTTTTAAACAAGATCAATTTGCAGTTTCCTTGTATGATGGATTTATAGAAGTATCTATCTCATATACTACAACATTCTCATCGTCAAACTTTCTTTCATAAAGAAATTTATTCATAAAATGATAAAAACCTAGACCTTGCCATATTAAAACCATTTTCTTTTAACCTTTATGACATACATTTTCTAAACAGGGCTGCAGTTGTTGTGCAAAGAAAGCTCCTTACCTCGGGCAGGGGTTCTTTAAGAGTTGAGTGATTGATAAAAAAAGTGTTAAATAAAATCAAATCAATTAATACAACTTCTAATACAAACAAAATATTTCCAAAAACACTACTGCGATTTTTGAGAAGAGAATAAAGCACCCTTTAATACCCTTGAATTTAATAACTCTGCAAATGTGTAATATTTTTTTACAGTCTGGACACTGTATTTTTGAAATCATGAACATTTTTACAGTCCGGACATTTTTTTTTGAAATTTGTACATAAAGCCTGTACAGGTTAACTACTTCCTTAAATTGTATAAGTGATTTTTACATAGAAAAAAATAGCTTGATAAATATTTACAGGCATTGATAAGTTTGGAGGATACACTTCCATATTTATTTTTGTAATGAAAAGAAAAACAGTTAAAAAAAAAATTAATTCCATTATCAACTAAAATACTTGCTAAAAACGGGATACATCCGGTTTTCAATAATTCCAAACACCAACAATTTTGCAGATCATTTGGTAAAACAAAAAAATATATATAAATAAATATATTAAATAAAACTGAGGGTTTATTCTTTTCACACTAAGAAATGAAGTTGATAAGGTACTGCCCATTTTAATACAAGATGATTTCTTCTACACTTATTGCCTAAAAACTGTACCAAAGACACTAATGCTTACTTAAACGCGTACCAAAATGACTGAAATACTTGTACATGTGGTTAAACCATGTAAGATCTACGTGATCTAGAACCCATTCAACAAATCCATAACATAACTTAAATAAAAACAATACCTCCAAAAGTTATCTTAGTATTCAGTTATATTTAAATTTTATAGACAGGTCACCCTACATGTATAATTCATTCCATACCACAACCCTGCGTGACAAACCTTTACAAACACTGCACACAGGCAGCTCAGTAAAAAGTTTATGAGACACGAAGAATCAACAGGTTCCACATAAAAAAATTCTTAGTGCCTTCAAGATTCAGAATAAAAGACTCATCTAACTATTTCGATAACATCTACATTGTTTTATTTTTTTCTCATACCCATTTTAACCTCCATATGCATTAACAACAAAAATAACTTCATTTTCAAATTTAGCTAATGACCTTTTACCACCTGAATTTGTGATAACAATTATAGATTTAATAAGTTTGTCTTTGACAACCGTAAAGGCCATTTTCAAGGTGCATATATAACAATTAACCATACACTACTTGTTTTTCTTGAAAAAGACAATGGCATATACAGGGAGAGGGTTACAAACAATATACTCTTAAAAAAATTATAGGAAACAAAAATCAAAAACACGTATACGTCATGGCTATGAGGATGAATAATATTTACTATAGACTGTCTTCCGACACTCCGAAAACACACCCCCACAAAACCAAAACCAAAACCCAATCAAACAAACAACCCACCAAACCCACAAAACAAACAAACAAACAAAAACAAACAAAAACAAAAACAAAAACAAAACAAAACAAAACAAAACAAAACAAAAACAAAAACAAAAACAAAAACAAAAAACAAAACAAAAACAAAACAAAACAACACAAAAACAAAAACATTAAACAAAACAAAAACAAAAACAAAACAAAAACAAAAACAAAAACAAAAACAAACAAACAAAAAACAAACAAAACAAAACAAAAACAAAACAAACAAAAAACAAAACAAAAAATTAAACAAACAAACAAAAACAAACAAACAAACAAACAAACAAACAAACAAACAACCAAACAACCAACCAACCAACCAAACAAACAAAATAAAACAAAACATACAAACAAACAAACAACCCAACAACCCAACAAACAAACAACCCAACAAACAAACAAAACAAAACAAAACAAAAACAAACATCCCAACAAACACACCCACCAAACAAAAAACAAACAAACAAAAAACAAACAAACAAACAAACAAACACACAAACAAACAAACAAACAAACAAACAAACAAACAAAACAAAACAAAAACAAACAAACAAACAACCCAACATACAAACAAACAAAACAAAACATACAAACAAACAACCCAACAAATAAACAAATAAACAAACAAACAAAAACGTACAACAGACACATTCCTAGTACCTTAATAACGAATGTGTCGGTTGTGTTCTGTTTATGTATCGCAATGGATGTATACAAAAACAGCAAAACTGTAACTACAACTTCACATCTACAAACTGAGCTGGGTGATTAAAAAAAATCTACTCGTTTAAATTATTGCTACAAATACTTTAAGCAAAAATACAGCCAAAAAAAAATGAAAATAAACAAATAAATAGTTTATTTTCCGTATATGGCGGGATTTTACAATAACTGTGTACATTAACAGTGATGGCAAACTGATGCACGTTCTGATTTCATAGAATAAATCAATTTTAATATGTCCCCATGGTAACCATTATACACCAATGCAACATATACTTTACTTCACTACATTAAAATATTCAAAAAAATATAACTCAAGCGAAATTTATAATCATGTTTCTCACAAATTGGTAAACACATTGAAAATTGCTAAAAATTAAAATTCTTAGTATAACACTAATGATGTCGAATAGTTAGATATGTTTTTAAAAGGATATGTGAATCAGATTTGTTTTACTCAAATACAAGTTCAATTACAATATGGCAAAAATGCATAGTTCTACACTGTATACATGTACTGTCAAATCCAAACATGTAGTAAGTGTCTAAGTCAGGGACTATAGTTTACTATTATATAAATACATGAATATACTTCTTTTAAATTTACGAGGTTTATGAAAATTTGAATGAAAGACTATAATTGTAAAACAAGGAATTTGATCAGTTGTTAACATAAATGTATACAGAATCAAAGCACACACCACTGAACTGTTATTGTAATGGTAAAAAAACCATGCATGACAAATAGTTTTTGTGGATGGCAGTTAACTACACCTTCAAAAGACAGGTCAAACGGTCTTTGGCCTACTAATAAACAAAAGAGAGACATGCTCACTCACCTCTTTGTGAAGTTGAGCCATAACTCACCCCAAAGAAGTCATCTCTTTACTATAGCTTCTTTATAAATAAATGTTAGATTCATAGTACACAATAATTAAACTAATCACAACCTGTTTGGTAAAATAAACGGCTAAAAGAAAAACAAATGGGGAAAACTTTCTCTTATGTAACGTTAAGACGCCCATTAAAATACTACATTTCAATCTAGAACTTCATCGAAATTTGAAGAAAAAAAAATTTCTTGAATAAAACGGACTTATTCAAAGATGGTTAATTATTTCCACTATAACAGCCAACTTAAAGTCAAATGTTAATGTTTCTTTTAGTTTTCTTTTCTTTCATTTGGGAATCAATTTGAATGCTTGGTCTTAGAGAAATGGAATAGGAAGGCAAAACCAGCAATGGGAAGAGAAGATGTCATTACCTGAAGAATGCTGATAAAGGTTTGTAAATACTTACTTATATGTATCGTGAAAAGTCAGACATACTGAGATCCTTTGTAGCTAATATTCTATAAATATAAATATAATTATATACAAGTTTATGTCATAAAACGTAGAACCACTAATAGAATTTGCATTTACAAAGGTATGCATTGTTTTGCCTATTTACTAATATTGGTTGTAAGCGAAGGACACACATTGCACTTTTGTATATCAACACGTAATTTGTATCTTATCCTCAGATCCGGAAAGTGGAAAGTGCTGCAAGTATTTTGAAGAATAACTCATGTTCATGACAATATTCTTAAATTGTTTGTATAACTTACATGGTGAGGGTTCTTCCAACAATGCAAGAAGAAAAAAAACATTTACATTTACAACATTAACCATCAAAAATTATTAGGAGGAAAAAAAAACACATAAGTAAAACAAGTAATTTTGTCACTTCAGACAATCTATTGTTGAAAAAGTAACAGTATTGCATTGGATGTAAGGACACTGCCCCTAGCGCCAAAGCCAACACTTCAACTTAAAAAAGTCAAGTATTCAGGAAAGATGAGTTGCTGAAGAAAATGCAGAAAGGCAAGGTGTATCAGGGTGTTTCAACATGGGATCAGCCTCAAGAAAACGTACTGTTTGTCATAAACTATAAGCAACTAATTAACCAAGCATGAATTTCAATAAAAAAATGTATGTATTTTATTTACACCCATATATTTAAACTTAGTAAAATAAGACTTTTAAGTTCACATCAAAAGCCATTACAAGCAGTTTGACAGCAAATAAAACGCCATAATAAATATAGCTTACATGGTCAAAATAAAACAAATGCCTGCACTGCTCACCTTAGAAAGAAAAGCAGGTTATTATTTCAAGTCAACAGATAACTGCATTTCTATAACAGATACAAACTATAGTTGCTTCAGTATTTTTTGTTAATTTATTAAACTATGCCAAATGAAATGTAAAAATAAAGGTGCCGAAGACATTTGAACAAACAACTCACACATAAAGCAAAGTTTTGGGTTATAAAAGTATGAAGGAGGGGAAACGAATCTTAGAAACAGTGTGAACAAAAAGGTCTGCTTGCCTATTGGATTAAAACAGTGAATAAACAGTTTCCTTTGTTTAAATAAAATTATCACTGTAAGGTATACCTTGCAGATAATTTTTAACTTCCAATTCTTAATATTCAACTCCCATTTTCTCATTAACATTTCAACTGAAAAAAGTTCTAAAGATGAAAAGTAACTGTAACATTACGTAATAACCTTGCACTAACATACAAGGTGTGATTGATATTACATGTAAGTTGCTCTTTACAGGGCATTGAAGAGGTGTTTCAGATTCAAAACAAATCCACTTATTCTCAAGTAAAATTTAAACCATACACAAGAATCCTATACTAATGACAATTGGCTACTATACAAACCTAAAATACCAACAATATAACTTAAGCTTTGCCCTCGGTACTGCATACCAACTATATCGATATTATCGGAGTGTAAATGTTTCAGAATTTATAGTAACTATTATTTGGTGATGTGGAAAAGTAAAGGACTTTATGTTCATCTTACACAATATTGTGATACATAACAGACAGTTCATGTAGCTAAACTACACTGACATTTCAGTAATATGGACAGCCCAAATTCTTCAACATTCTTATCTCATTCCTCAGTTTCTATAATTTCAATTTCAAATAGACTAACCTAAATAAATGTGAAGAACTAGATTAAACTTAAAGAGAAATGAAGTTACTGCTTATGACTTAAATTAGTATTTTTTAAATGCAAGGAATACTGTATATAATATAATTTTTTAGAATTAAGGTATGAATTTCTAAATGTTTTTGCCATTATTTGACAATGAGAAATAGGGCAACCAAAATGATGGAAGCCCCAAGATTTGTTTTACCTAACAAAGTAAAAAAAAAAAAAAAAAAAATAAAAAATCACAAACTAAAGATCACAGGCCAGTCCTTTACAAAAACGGTGCATTTATATTATTCACCAAGGTGTCAAACTCTACCCTAAATTGAAAATATATTCACATACATGTATTAAATGTGATTCCTTTAGATCCATTTATGCCCTAGCGTAACATGCCTATGAAATTGGTTATACTTTCAATTAAATATTACTCTCTCCCAAGACGCAAGATTAATAAGGCTAAATTGTAAACAAATTAAAAAATAGTTTTTGGTGTTCTGTTCTTACAGAGATCTTAAGCAATGAAGTCACAAGAAAAAATATACTTTTACAAAAATTAGTTCAAGACTTATCAAATTGCTTCGATTATAATGTGACATGTTCCCTCATCAAGCTGCACTGAGATACTGTGAGATTAATAGGTTCTATTTGGATTCATTGTTCTGTCATGGATTGTTTTATATTTTCCTATATTAACAAATAATTGATAAATAAAGAGGTTCTTAATAAATTAATTGTTCCGTCATAGATTAAGTGTTTGCTATATTAACAGAGGCTTCATGGACTAATATAGTGGTTTGTTGTTTGGATTTTTTCTAGTATAATTGATTCGTCAAGAATTCCAAATGCACATGTCAAACACATTGATGAATAATGGAGCCATCTCTGTAGACAATGGGCCCCCACCAAGTACTTTATGGCGTAATTAAATTGTGCATTACAATTGCAAAGTCGGTAAGTGTACCAATGTGTTATCGTGTATTATAGTTTCTTGGGTCAAACAGAACAGTTAGTACATGAATATCGAAATATTGTAAACCTTGTTTACTTTTTTTGTGATAAAGTGATCCTAAAAAGTTGACCAAAAAAATATGTTTTTTTGTGTGAATTGTAGCATAGTTTGCACAAGATCAATACATTTCCATAACAACTTACTAATATCATACCTATGGGACGCACTGCCATTTACTCTGTCACAACTTAAAGGTCAACAGAGTAGAAATCATTTTAGATTTTTGTGGGAACAGGTCATATTACAATGTCACATGTTCTTAATGAGTCCGAGAGTATTTGGTCTAATTATTGTCAACTTCAGCATTGATGTTGTCATTACTGTTGCTTGTCATACTCTGTCTGGTCTTCTGTACAGTCCAGTTAGTCTTCTTGAGCTTTACTTATTGGTCAATGATGTCACCATTGCTAAATGCGAATGTCACTTGGATCTTCCTCTGATATGCTTGGTCTTGAGAAGAGACTACGAAGTCCTGGAAAGCTCTTTTTTGGTGGGGGGCCAACAAGCATTGGGGTGCTGTTCTTGTGGGTGATTGCAATCTGTAATAAATAAGAAAGTGATCTAATTCAGTAAAACAGCTGTTTATCATTAATTGATGAAATAATTCATCATAGATCAAGAATATCAGCTTTCTCCTGAAGATGATCTGAGCATACTGATCTAAACTTCAAGTTATTACATAACCTTTTCTTTTCAGAACTACAACTCATAGAAAAAGATTATTCATGTACATTGTACATGCTAGTACCGCAAACCTTACTAAATAACGAATGTTATTTAGTTTCTGTACTCTTACACTGATGTGTATAAAGGGTAAAGAAAATTCTTTATCTTTAACGCAACTTTTATGACATCAATTAAATTGTTTAAAGTACCAGATGCTTATACGCTATACAGGATTCAAACTGGTACCTCGTCACTGTGCACACACAGTGGTCTAGAGATAAAGACATCTACTCTAGAATGCTGGGATCTTGGTTCAGAAAGCACTCAGCTATTTAGTAGTTATGTTCATATACTACAGTGAAAGCAGATATGTTACCACTTAAACTGTCATGCCAAAAGAGAGAAATTTAGGATAAGCTAGGAATATTTGTTTTTGAAGAATTTGACTATTTTTAAGCTGTTTTCTCAAAAAAAAGATAATGACATTAGCTCTTACTTGCACAAAACCTTTCAAAGCTTTTGACTGCTATACAGTGTATGTCAGCTTCAAATAAAGCACAGTGCCTAACAGATCAATTTCATCCAAGTGCAAATTTTTTCTAAATACTGCAATTTTTTTTTCAAAATACCTAGTGATAGTGAAAAGTATGTATTAAAGGTGAGTTACCGTGCAAGGTGGCTGCAACCACGGTTCTCCATCAATCTGCATTGGAAATCGCTTTAATATTCGGATAGTTACTGTTGAACATTGAGCTAGCCTACGACCTGAGGAGCGGATTCCAGCCTTCACCTGTCCAGCATGAAGAGCACTTTCCAAGCCTATCACTTCAATCAGTTTGTCACCAATAGCTGAAGACATAACAAAAAACAAATTGTTAATTTGCTCAAACTATACGGTGGCTCATAATCGCCAATTCCTAGAAAACACAGTGTAATTTTACGGTGTTATATCGCCATACTATTGCATTATAACGGCATACTATTGGGATATATCGCCATACTATGACATTGTATTGCCGTATTATTGCGTCATATCGCCATATTTTATTTCGTTATATCGCCGTATTTTATTGCATTATATCGCCATACTATACTGTCATATCGCTGTATTATACCGTTGTATCGCCAGATTTATTGCATTATATTGCCGTACTATAGTGTTATATTGCGTATCTTATTGCGATATAATGCTATAGTACGGCGATATAACGCAATAAAAACGGCGATATAACGCTATAGTACGGCGATATAACGCAATAAAATACTGCAATACACCGCAATAAAATATGGCCATATAATGTAATAGTACGGCAATGTAACGCAACAGTACAGTGATATAATGCAATAGTATGGCGATATAATGCAATAGTATGGCAATATAACGCAATAGTATGGTGATACAATGTCGTAAAACTACACTGTGTTCTCTGGGAAGTGGCGAATATAAGCCACCATATTCTACATAAAATATTTAGTCTTGGCTACAACAATGCATCCTGCTGACTCTGCCTGTAAAGACATTGCCCCCCCAAAAAACACTATTGGGAAACAGCATAAAACAAAACGACATAAAACCCTAGGCGGCAAGGCGGCCCCAATACTGTGGATGTTTTTCCATTCTTGACATAGTTCTGAGCAAGGTGCCCATTATTTGTAACAATGGATTTAATCAACAATTCTGATGTCGTCTAGCAATTTAGAAAGTCTAAAACTATTTGAGAATTGTTAATAAATCACACTGTTAGAAAATATATGTAAATTCTTAAAATACAACCCAGATTGACCTACATTGTTTAGCAAGGGTAAGGTCGATACCACATTGTGGTCCACTGACTGCAGAGTGACCCTCACTCTCTCGTCTCTTCTGAGCTTTCTTGGCAAGGCGTTTGCGTTTTTTCCCACTTGGTGTGTCTCCCCAGAGGTTTGACCCACCATAGATACTGGGGATGTTTAAAACAGCAATTCCTTCCAGGGACGGACCATTGGCTAGATCCAGAGACACTCCATCACACTACAAGTTGACATTAATATCAATAATGACTTCAGTTTACAAGTTCTCAAAACAATATGTACATACTTTCAAGACTTAATGTTTGCTAGTTAGTTCAACTGCCAATTATTTTCATAAATGTTTATCTAAACATCCAGGATATCAATCAACTTGTAACAATGATCACAAGAAGATTCTATTACAGTAACTTAATTTACTAAAAACAAAACTTGCAAGACAACTAGCTCTAATGAAGCTTGGGTAGATCATTTATTCTAATGTTCATGTGTTAAAACTTTGACTTGGGCAGGTTACATGTCAATCAATTGATTACTAGAAGCAGGGAATATTATACATATATGGCAATGGAAGTGGGATATGTATGGTTAAATTAAAGGCAAAGGGGATGGATAGGATGACTGGGGGTCATGAGCCACAGTTTTAGATGGGTCATTACAATTATTCATACACTTACCATAATGTCAATGTCTTCATGAAGGTTCTTGCAAGTAGCGGCAAATGTTTCAGACGTACCAAACTCAAAGTACCAGAGTTTGTTCTTCATGCGACTGTTGAATCTTTCAGGGTGTTTCTCCCTCATGATGTGGAACCGGTGGGCAATGGATGCATCCTATGTTGTCATAACAAAAACAACAATCTCAAAATGAGCCTTTTAATCAACAGTATTGATTCTTGATTCAAGAATTATGTTTCATCAAAATAACTAGCAACATAACTATATTAACAATGATAACAATAATAATCTACAATGCCTTAAATAAGAGAAATGGAGACAATTGGAAATCACAAATACAAAATTAAAAGTTGCCTAATAACAACAAGTGGGGAGTATATGAGTAATGAAATGAACACACAAACAAAGATATAACAAAATACGAGCAATGAAATGAACACACGAACAAAGATAGAACAAAATCAACAATTTAGCAGGTATAGAATGCTTTCTTGAAAAGCGTGTGAATCTTTAGAACTATTATAAAAGTCTGAACAGTCATGACACTTAAACCCTTGAGCAAGAAAATTATAAGAAGTCAAACTTGTCTTGGGTAATGTAATGGCACCAAAATACATACATGTAATATTGACTAGAAACTGATCTGTAAAATAGACAATGACTCAACAATAGGCATCTTGATTTTAAAAATTTTGTTGCACAGCAGTTTACTTCTTGTGGATAATCGTGCTATTTATGCTGATTTTTGCTATAATAATTAAGGTAGCTCACCACTCCAATTGAGAAGTAGTTGTTGATGATATTATATGGCACAGGATCACCCTGCTCATCTGTACTGGTTGTACTAAACTCAATATGCCATCGATCAAGGAACATGTTTTCCGCATTTTGCATGTCGTGTAGGACACTTGTTAGGCTACCCCCATCATATCCTAGAAAAGATTCAAGGTTTAAGCTTAAGATAGAGTCCAATCATGAGTCAAAATAAGGTAATAAAAAAACAAATATAAAAGAACATAGCCCATCTTGAATCGATGCACATTGTAGGACGTTGGTTTCAATAAATAGATGCAAATCTACTTTTCAAAAAGAGCTTAACCAGTTGCCAAAAGGATGCTATTTTTGGGGGTCACGTTCCCCTGGCAGGATTCTTTTGGCAAAATTGCCGAAACCATTTTTCTTTGAGGGTACCGCTGGCACAAAGAACAATGCCAAGAGAACAAAGATTTTCTTTATTGGATCATCCGTTTTTTTTTTCTCGACTCAGAAAATGTCAAATTCATGCACAGTGAATTGCAAAACATCGGGACCTAATCTACGGCGTAGGCGTGGTACTAAACACGGAACCGTGGCTCGATTGCCGGCTCACTATGTCTTACCTCCATTGAGCCGAATACTATGAATGAACAATGGTGGAAGCCTCTTGATGCCTCGTAATCCTCTTCTTGGAACAAAAAGACAAAGGTCACTAATCGGGGATTACAGAACAAAATGCCTCTCAATAGCCACAAAATGCCAATTTATTCTAGACCTTTTTTGTCCTTGTGTGGGTGAAACGAAGCCTTCGACGGCGTGTGTTTCGTCTGTTCACGCTACGCAGTAGAATGACCGGGCAACCTTTGCTCCGGTGGTCTAAAATTACATAATGGCATCTTTACAAGGCTTCCGTTTCCAAGCAGCAGAAACATTTGTATGTAAACAGGTCATTCGCCACCAACTGGTTAAATTAAAAGGATGGTGCTTGAGGCTTGAGTTCTTTTGGTCAGAATGCAAGTTCGCAATTTTGATTTTCTTGCAAAAATAATACATTTGTTCCTGAAAACGGCACAAAATAAATGAGAATTTATTCTTACCTCCTCCCCAGTTGAGACATCTAGCAAGATCATTTCCAGTTCCAAGAGGTAGGATAGCAACAGGGGGTCGAGGGTCAAATCCCAGTTTGTCTGAGGTTAAAAACACAAACAAGGGTCATCCATTGTGGTTCCACATAGACATTGTGATGAATTTTACAGTTGCTCACATTCATATCTTTCATGTAGTTTCTAGACACAAATCACACCATTGGCCAGTCTTAACATTTTTCAGGCAAATACATGTGGTTAGAAGACTTAGTACTTGTTATTATTCCCGGTCAAATATCATTGTCGTAGTCAAGTCCTTTTTGGCCGAGTACCATATGCATGTACTGCCGAGTACAAAGGTAACAGAGTATAGTATATTCGAATTCAAGACTTCTAGTCTGAGTACTTTGCTGTCATAATACAAATTGGCAAAAGAGTACCTTAAAACAGTGTCAAGTAGAATGGAGTACCAGTACTGAGTTCTACACTACCACCAGGTATACTTTTAACACTTAGTTTGATATTAAAAACGATGTACAAATACATTTTGGAATATTTGAGAATAAATACAGAAAATCTAAAACTTTACAATTCATATGCTTCACGCTACAAACTCTGACAATGCACATGTTGTTTCAGCTTTTGCGACACATTTTATTCATCTTTGAGCTTTCAATTTTGTACACACTTTGCAAAACTGCTTCAAATACATTTTAACCTACATTGTACATGTATCTCTTCACATCATTAGTCAAGTTTTTGTGTTTGTTGTTCTGTATTAAATCCCCAAACAAATACTTACCAATACAGTCTAGCACCCAGCCTACCGTTCCATCCCCACCACAACAGAGTACCCGGAAATTTTTCACATCTTTGAAAAATTTTAATCTGCAAATAAAAAAAAATAACAATAATAAAAAAAATAGTGTATCACCAACTGCAAACAAACATCTTAAATGAGCCTAAAAAGGCTCAAAAACAAGCCTAAAAATGGACACCTGAAGTTCAAATATGACATAGAGTCCTAGACCTAAAGATATAAGACAGATTTGAGACAAAAATCATGATAAGCAGGTTTAATATCAATACCTGAAGGTGAAGGTATGGGACAGGGTCCTAGACCTGTAGGTCTGAAACCAACCTGGGATGAAATCCTTGATGCCAAGGTTTAGTATCAATGCCTGAAGGTGAAGGTATGAGTCAGAGTCCTAGACCTCAAGGTCTGAAACCAACCTGGGATGAAATCCTTGATGCCAAGGTTTAGTATCAATACCTGAAGGTGAAGGTATAAGTCAGAGTCCTAGACCTCAAGCTCTGAATCCAACCTGGGATGAAATCCTTGATGCCAAGGTTTAGTATCAATACCTGAAGGTGAAGATATGAGTCAGAGTCCTAGACCTCAAGGTCTGAATCCAACCTGGGATGAAATCCTTGATGCCAAGGTTTAGTATCAATACCTGAAGGTGAAGGTAGGAGACACAGTCCTAGACCTCAAGGTCTGAAACCAACCTGGGATGAAATCCTTGATGCCAAGGTTTAGTATCAATACCTGAAGGTGAAGGTATAAGTCAGAGTCCTAGACCTCAAGGTCTGAAACCAACCTGGGATGAAATCCTTGATGCCAAGGTTTAGTATCAATGCCTGAAGGTGAAGATATGAGTCAGAGTCCTAGACCTCAAGGTCTGAAACCAACCTGGGATGAAATCCTTGATGCCAAGGTTTAGTATCAATGCCTGAAGGTGAAGATATGAGTCAGAGTCCTAGACCTCAAGCTCTGAATCCAACCTGGGATGAAATCCTTGATGCCAAGGTTTAGTATCAATACCTGAAGGTGAAGGTATGAGTCAGAGTCCTAGACCTCAAGGTCTGAAACCAACCTGGGATGAAATCCTTGATGCCAAGGTTTAGTATCAATACCTGAAGGTGAAGATATGAGTCAGAGTCCTAGACCTTAAGGTCTGAAACCAACCTGGGATGAAATCCTTGATGCCAAGGTTTAGTATCAATACCTGAAGGTGAAGGTATAAGTCAGAGTCCTAGACCTCAAGCTCTGAATCCAACCTGGGATGAAATCCTTGATGCCAAGGTTTAGTATCAATACCTGAAGGTGAAGATATGAGTCAGAGTCCTAGACCTCAAGGTCTGAATCCAACCTGGGATGAAATCCTTGATGCCAAGGTTTAGTATCAATACCTGAAGGTGAAGGTAGGAGACACAGTCCTAGACCTCAAGGTCTGAAACAAACCTGGGATGAAATCCTTGATGCCAAGGTTTAGTATCAATACCTGAAGGTGAAGGTATAAGTCAGAGTCCTAGACCTCAAGGTCTGAAACCAACCTGGGATGAAATCCTTGATGCCAAGGTTTAGTATCAATGCCTGAAGGTGAAGATATGAGTCAGAGTCCTAGACCTCAAGGTCTGAAACCAACCTGGGATGAAATCCTTGATGCCAAGGTTTAGTATCAATGCCTGAAGGTGAAGATATGAGTCAGAGTCCTAGACCTCAAGCTCTGAATCCAACCTGGGATGAAATCCTTGATGCCAAGGTTTAGTATCAATACCTGAAGGTGAAGGTAGGAGACAGAGTCCTAGACCTCAAGGTCTGAAACCAACCTGGGATGAAATCCTTGATGCCAAGGTTTAGTATCAATACCTGAAGGTGAAGATATGAGTCAGAGTCCTAGACCTCAAGGTCTGAAACCAACCTGGGATGAAATCCTTGATGCCAAGGTTTAATATCAATACCTGAAGGTGAAGGTATGAGTCAGAGTCCTAGACCTCAAGGTCTGAAACCAACCTGGGATGAAATCTTTGATGCCAAGGTTTAGTATCAATACCTGAAGGTGAAGGTATGAGTCAGAGTCCTAGACCTCAAGGTCTGAATCCAACCTGGGATGAAATCTTTGATGCCAAGGTTTAGTATCAATACCTGAAGGTGAAGATATGAGACAGAGTTCTAGACCTCAAGCTCTGAATCCAACCTGGGATGAAATCCTTGATGCCAAGGTTTAGTATCAATGCCTGAAGGTGAAGATATGAGTCAGAGTCCTAGACCTTAAGGTCTGAATCCAACCTGGGATGAAATCCTTGATGCCAAGGTTTAATATCAATACCTGAAGGTGAAGATATGAGTCAGAGTCCTAGACCTTAAGGTCTGAATCCAACCTGGGATGAAATCCTTGATGCCAAGGTTTAGTATCAATGCCCGAAGGTGAAGGTATGAGTCAGAGTCCTAGACCTTTAGGTCTGAATCCAACCTGGGATGAAATCCTTGATGCCAAGGTTTAGTATCAATACCTGAAGGTGAAGGTATGAGTCAGAGTCCTAGACCTCAAGGTCTGAAACCAACCTGGGATGAAATCCTTGATGCCAAGGTTTAGTATCAATACCTGAAGGTGAAGATATGAGTCAGAGTCCTAGACCTTAAGGTCTGAATCCAACCTGGGATGAAATCCTTGATGCCAAGGTTTAGTATCAATACCTGAAGGTGAAGATATGAGTCAGAGTCCTAGACCTCAAGGTCTGAATCCAACCTGGGATGAAATCCTTGATGCCAAGGTTTAGTATCAATACCTGAAGGTGAAGGTAGGAGACAGTCCTAGACCTCAAGGTCTGAAACCAACCTGGGATGAAATCCTTGATGCCAAGGTTTAGTATCAATACCTGAAGGTGAAGGTATAAGTCAGAGTCCTAGACCTCAAGGTCTGAAACCAACCTGGGATGAAATCCTTGATGCCAAGGTTTAGTATCAATGCCTGAAGGTGAAGATATGAGTCAGAGTCCTAGACCTCAAGCTCTGAATCCAACCTGGGATGAAATCCTTGATGCCAAGGTTTAGTATCAATACCTGAAGGTGAAGATATGAGTCAGAGTCCTAGACCTCAAGGTCTGAATCCAACCTGGGATGAAATCCTTGATGCCAAGGTTTAGTATCAATACCTGAAGGTGAAGGTAGGAGACACAGTCCTAGACCTCAAGGTCTGAAACAAACCTGGGATGAAATCCTTGATGCCAAGGTTTAGTATCAATACCTGAAGGTGAAGGTATAAGTCAGAGTCCTAGACCTCAAGGTCTGAAACCAACCTGGGATGAAATCCTTGATGCCAAGGTTTAGTATCAATGCCTGAAGGTGAAGATATGAGTCAGAGTCCTAGACCTCAAGGTCTGAAACCAACCTGGGATGAAATCCTTGATGCCAAGGTTTAGTATCAATGCCTGAAGGTGAAGATATGAGTCAGAGTCCTAGACCTCAAGCTCTGAATCCAACCTGGGATGAAATCCTTGATGCCAAGGTTTAGTATCAATACCTGAAGGTGAAGGTAGGAGACAGAGTCCTAGACCTCAAGGTCTGAAACCAACCTGGGATGAAATCCTTGATGCCAAGGTTTAGTATCAATACCTGAAGGTGAAGATATGAGTCAGAGTCCTAGACCTCAAGGTCTGAAACCAACCTGGGATGAAATCCTTGATGCCAAGGTTTAATATCAATACCTGAAGGTGAAGGTATGAGTCAGAGTCCTAGACCTCAAGGTCTGAAACCAACCTGGGATGAAATCTTTGATGCCAAGGTTTAGTATCAATACCTGAAGGTGAAGGTATGAGTCAGAGTCCTAGACCTCAAGGTCTGAATCCAACCTGGGATGAAATCTTTGATGCCAAGGTTTAGTATCAATACCTGAAGGTGAAGATATGAGACAGAGTTCTAGACCTCAAGCTCTGAATCCAACCTGGGATGAAATCCTTGATGCCAAGGTTTAGTATCAATGCCTGAAGGTGAAGATATGAGTCAGAGTCCTAGACCTTAAGGTCTGAATCCAACCTGGGATGAAATCCTTGATGCCAAGGTTTAATATCAATACCTGAAGGTGAAGATATGAGTCAGAGTCCTAGACCTTAAGGTCTGAATCCAACCTGGGATGAAATCCTTGATGCCAAGGTTTAGTATCAATGCCCGAAGGTGAAGGTATGAGTCAGAGTCCTAGACCTTTAGGTCTGAATCCAACCTGGGATGAAATCCTTGATGCCAAGGTTTAGTATCAATACCTGAAGGTGAAGGTATGAGTCAGAGTCCTAGACCTCAAGGTCTGAAACCAACCTGGGATGAAATCCTTGATGCCAAGGTTTAGTATCAATACCTGAAGGTGAAGATATGAGTCAGAGTCCTAGACCTCAAGGTCTGAATCCAACCTGGGATGAAATCCTTGATGCCAAGGTTTAGTATCAATACCTGAAGGTGAAGATATGAGTCAGAGTCCTAGACCTCAAGGTCTGAATCCAACCTGGGATGAAATCCTTGATGCCAAGGTTTAGTATCAATACCTGAAGGTGAAGGTAGGAGACAGTCCTAGACCTCAAGGTCTGAAACCAACCTGGGATGAAATCCTTGATGCCAAGGTTTAGTATCAATACCTGAAGGTGAAGGTATAAGTCAGAGTCCTAGACCTCAAGGTCTGAAACCAACCTGGGATGAAATCCTTGATGCCAAGGTTTAGTATCAATGCCTGAAGGTGAAGATATGAGTCAGAGTCCTAGACCTCAAGCTCTGAATCCAACCTGGGATGAAATCCTTGATGCCAAGGTTTAGTATCAATACCTGAAGGTGAAGGTAGGAGACAGAGTCCTAGACCTCAAGGTCTGAAAGCAACCTGGGATGAAATCCTTGATGCCAAGGTTTAATATCAGTACCTGAAGGTGAAGATATGAGTCAGAGTCCTAGACCTCAAGGTCTGAAACCAACCTGGGATGAAATCCTTGATGCCAAGGTTTAATATCAATACCTGAAGGTGAAGGTATGAGTCAGAGTCCTAGACCTCAAGGTCTGAATCCAACCTGGGATGAAATCTTTGATGCCAAGGTTTAGTATTGTAGCCCCTGCCCCAGATGTGAATAGCGCCCTCATTTGGCGAGATATGGTTAGGGCCATGTGATAGAGGTCAGCCATGTTTGCAGAGTTAAATTCGTAATAAGTCTCCAGTTTATTTTATAGAATGTTGTTATAATCAGATCATAGATTATCAATCAAGATCATCACATCACATTTATCATTTTTATTGAGGATTGTTGGCTCTCAGGTGAGTGTATAATTAAGGGTTTTTGGTTAAAACATGGATTGTTTGAGTAAATATTACATGTGGATAAACATGACATGTCAGAAACATGTACGTAAAAGTTTGTTTACCAATAATTTGCTTAAGTAAAACTACTATTATAAGTGATATTTTGTGGTATTCTGAAGTTTTGGATAATTGCCAGGAGCGCATATATACATGTATACGTGTATAGATTTGTTCTCAGCTTCATCATGGTCTTTTATTAGACCAACGTGGATGAGTTTGTGAACTTTAAAGGAAAAGATGTGTGTGGATTATACACTTTGAAGTGTGTTTTGTCTATTCTCAGGATTGGATATCAGCTAGTCTACTGTCAGGATTGATTCTCAGCTAGTTTAGTCTCAGGATTGAACCCTAAGGAGAAATAACTGTTTTGGACCGCAAACTATAAAGATTGCGGTGAATTAAATTGGACTCAGCCCTATTTCATGCTCAGCGGTGATCAACTGGACCTTCACTCCGTCACCGAGCACACTCAGGACTGCGGACTCTCTCTCAGCTATCTTTGTGGGAATGTCGGAATCGTCACGTCAGTGAGTAGGAGTAGAGTTTAGGGACGAGGAACCCAATTAGCAAGTACCGGTAAACTGTTTGAGTTTGTGAGTGCACTGACTCCCTACAGAGATCTCTTTTATTCTTTTTTTTATTAAGGCCTGGTATACGATCGTTTCTTTTAATAAGTAAACATTTTCATTGCTGTTGTTATTGAAATAAATAAGAAGACATTGTTGTAAATTAATGTGAACTTGGTGATTTATTGATGTGGTAACATCGGAGGTGTACGGCTTACATTTTTGGCGACCTTGCCAGGACACTATTCCAAATTTTTGCAGGGGAGATTAAAAGAAAGTCCTTCACTGCAAGTTATACTTTTGATAAGTCACCAGATTCTTGTTTAACAACAGACCAGAGAGCCAACGATTGCTAAACACTATTTTATGCATTTATACATTGTAACATTTGTAACAAATTTGTTCTATTTCCCTAGGACATTTAGTTGTGCATGCGAGCCTTTGCATATTTTTTTATTATTGTGCGTTTTGCTGTTGTTTTTATTTTAATGACATGTTGGGTATGAGAATAAAAGTCAAACTGAATTGAACCATGTGTCATATTTAATTTTCATATTGCAAATTGCTGTTGAAAAAAAAAAAAAAAAAAAAAAGGGAAATCTAAAATTGTATTTTGTAATCAACAAATAATTACATCAGTAAATAAATATACAGGCATGGCAGACTCGGGATTGATGAAGCTAGCAAAGGATTGGTGTAAGAAAGATGACGTCCCCGTTGGTAGTGCACTGCTCCTTGTTGGTGATAAGGGACTAGATGAATCAACAGAGGCCCTGGCGCGAGCACTATCCAAGACCATAAAACACCTGGTGGGAGTGTCAAGGCAGGAACGCCAAGGCATCACGCACTTACTTTGCGAGTTTGACCAAGAGGTGGCTAAAGTAGTTTTGCCCCCCTCGGAGACTTTCAAAGTCTGTGTTGCAGGGAATGACATCCAGTTCCGCATTCACCGATTGATGGATCAACCGCATAAATTCAAGTCAAGAGTGATGTTGAAAGACTTGGAGACCGAGCCATCTGCAGATGAAGTGACAAAAGCAACTGCAGAACAGGGTTCAAGTAAGACGCTAAGCCAAGTTCTATCTTCTTGCAGTATTTCAGGAGGGAGAAAACTTAGGCCATTCTCTGGTGCTAGACAACCACCTAAGGATGAGGACCCATTTGACACTTGGATTGAAGTAGTAACGGGTCAACTGGAGGAAGAACCCGATGATGCTGAGCGGCGTAGGAGGTTACGAGAAGCACTTCGGCCCCCTGCAGCTAACATCATAACAGATTTGCGGAGTGAGCAACCCCAAGCCACTGCAGAAGAGTATTTGGCTGCTCTTGAATTGGCTTTTGGTAGTACAGAGTCGCCAGAGGAGTTGTGTTTCAAGTTCCAGTCTATGCGTCAGAAACGAGAAGAGGCTCCATCCGAGTTCTTAGCCCGTCTTCAAGCTGTGCTACGGAAGTTGGTTCGCAAGGGTGGCGTGCAGAGAGAAAAGATAAATTCTCTGCTTCTGGATCAATTCATCAAAGGGATCCTATACAACGATATCCTCCTTGTCAACTTGCGACTGAAGGATGCCCGCAATAAGCCGCCTCCGTATTTGAAACTGCTGCAGATGGTTAGACGAGAAGAGGCAGAACAGCAGGAGAAATCGCAGCAGCGAGTAGACAAGCCTGCTGACACCGCTTCTACTACCACAACACCAAAAAGTGCCAAGTCATTTAGCCACTACACTGAGAAGAAGTACATTGGCAAACGAAGTCGACCAAATTTTTGCTACGGCTGTGGAGAAGAGGACCACTTTAAGGCTAAGTGTCCGAACAAGCCCAACTTTGAGGAAGTGAACAACAAGCTCATCAAATTCCTTCAGGGAAACGACAAGGGGCGTCTGACGGGGTCCAATCAGAAGCCCAACCCAAGCAATTAGGGCCAGAAATGCGTAACCACATTCAATTCCAGGCAGGCACAGACATACCAGTTGGTTTAATTGGTAACAACCTAGTGGAGAACTGCTATGTGGATGGAGTTAAAGCAAGATGTTTACTAGACAGTGGATCTCAAGTAACCTTGATACATGAAAGTTTCTTTCAGAAATTGGGAAAGACACTACATCCCTTGGAAGATCTTGTGCTTTGGCATGGTGGCGGTGGTCAAATTCCTTATTTGGGCTGGACAGATGTGGACATTGGGTTCGACGCAGACTTCTGTGGTACAAGTCAGTCATCTGCTGTTTTGGCGTTGGTTGTACCAGATGGGCGCGACTCTACACATCATCAGCTAATCATAGGGACAAATTCTGGAGCCATTCGGAACTGTTATGAGTCTCTTTTTGGAAATCAGAGAGAGAGCAAGGGACAAGATAACCTACACATCAGTGCAGCCTGCAGAGAAATATACCATGACTTTGAAGTTGCTGAGAAGGCTGGACCGGAAGGAAGAATTGGACTGGTAAACCGTAAGAGTAACGGGCGACACAGTCTTGTCATTCCTGCCAGGTCACAGAAGTTCGTCTCAGGCACTGTTCGGAATAGATTAGGCAGACCTGTAACTGCCTTGATCGATGAAGTGAATCCGAAACGGTTGCCCGGTGGCATCGAAACCATCTGCTCACTGGTAAAAATCGGAACTGGGTTCAGACGAGTCAAGGTTTGCTTACAGAACCAAACAGATCAAGACATTCAACTACCAAATAAGTGTTTCCTGGCTGGAGTGTTTTTACCGGTCTCTGTGAGCAGTACTAGCTCAGATGAAAGTAGAACACCGGTTACAGATTCTGCTAAATGTTATGCTACAAATGCAACCCATGGATCATCGGTTCCGTTAAGTACAAGTCCAAAGACAACCGAAGATGAGTTTAAAACGTTTCCATTTGTCTGGGGACCGATTGATGCTGCGTGGAGAGACCGAATTTTGAAGCTTGCATACAGCCATTTGGAGGTATTTTCTCAACATGAATGGGACCTTGGGTTGACGCAAGGAGTTCAGCATGAGATCAGGCTTGCTGATGAACAACCTTTCAGGGAGAGATCACGGCGCATCTCACCAGCTGACCTGAGCGATCTCAGAGATCATTTGCAGCATTTGTTGGACATCGGTGTGATAACTGAATCAAAGAGTCGCTATGCATCCCCGATAGTCATCGTGAGAAAGAAAACTGGAAAGATGAGACTATGCATTGATTACCGCACCTTGAACTCCCGCACAGTGCCCGATCAGTATGCAGTGCCACTAGTGCAGGAGGCCTTAGATTGTTTGCATGGATGCAACTGGTTCTCAGTCATAGATCTAAAATCTGGTTATTATCAGATCCCCATGAGACCCGAAGATAAAGAGAAAACAGCTTTCATCTGCCCAGCTGGATTCTATCAATTTGAACGCATGCCGCAGGGTGTTAAGGGAGCACCCGCTACATTTCAACGATTAATGGAGCAGTGTATGTCCGGGCTAAATTTAAGTGAAGTTCTCGTGTACATGGATGATGTGATCATTTTTGCTCCCACTTTAGAACTGATGGAGGAACGGTTGGCCAAAGTGTTGCGTCGTCTGTCAGAGTATGGACTGAAAATTGCCCCTGAAAAGTGCCAGCTATGTTGTTCATCAGTTAAGTACCTTGGGCATGTGGTGTCAAGCGAAGGTGTACAGACAGATCCTGATAAAGTAAAGGCCATTAGGTCTTGGCCTACCCCTACAGATATTAAGCAGGTACGATCTTTTCTGGGATTAGCTGGATACTATCGGAGGTTTATTGATGGTTTTGCAAAGCTGGCGAAACCTCTTCATGAATTGACTGCAGTCGACAAGAAAATGACCTTATCCCACCAGACTACTGAAGGCAACTGTACAGACAACAAAGTGACTTTTGCATCCCGCTGGACAACTCGATGTGAGGGAGCTTTTCAGGCTCTCAAGGACAGGTTATGTTCAGCACCAGTTCTGGCATTTGCTGATGTGATGCAGCCATTTGTGATGCATGTTGACGCGTCTCGTGATGGGCTTGGTGCAGTGTTGTGCCAGGAGTCACAAGGAAAGTTACGGCCAGTTGCTTATGCCAGTCGAGGACTAACCCCATCAGAGAAAAATTACCCTGCTCACAAACTCGAGTTTTTAGGTTTGAAGTGGTCGGTCACCGACAAGTTCAAGGATTACCTATATTCAGCTCGTGGTACTAAGGTATTCACTGACAATAACCCGCTCACGTATGTGTTGTCATCAGCTAAGTTAGATGCCACCGGTCATCGATGGTTGGCAGCTCTCACATCATACGATTTCTCAATACATTACAAGCCTGGTCGATGCAATCAAGATGCAGATGCACTCTCAAGGCGTCCTCATGAAGGAACTCTCAGTGAAGCTTCTGGGAAGGATCAGACCGAGAAAATCCACATTCTCCAAGCCAGACTCCAAGGTGATGCAGATGAGTGTTCACCAATACTTGAAGGAGACACTATGCATGCGATATCTGAAACTCACCAAGGAGACACGATTCATCAAGACAATAAAGACGAGTCAGTTGAAGCTGGGAATTATTCGCTCATCCATTCCTTGGCGTTGAGTGCAGGAGCAGTACCCATAGATTACGAGGGCCCAGTTCAGTCTCCAGATCTTGAAGGTGGATCTATTGACTGGCAAGCTGAGCAAGCTGCAGATGAGAACATTAGAATGGTGATTGGTTTTGTCGGAAAGGGCAGAAAACCCCAGGGAATTTCAGCTTTTCCAAAGGAAGTTGGATTGATGTTGAACCAGTTCAGTAAGCTACACCTGAGAGAGGGGATACTGTATCGTCGAGTAGTGGATGCCCAGGAGAAAGAGTGCTTTCAGTTGGTTCTACCCAGTTCGTTCAGAGAGAAAGCCATTGTTGGAGTTCACAACGAGCTTGGACATCTTGGAGCTGAGCGTGCAGTTGCTTTAGCCCGACGTCGATTTTATTGGCCGAGGATGGCAACTCAGATAGAGGCGTGGGTTTCCAACTGTGCCAGATGCGTGTCCTACAAGACGACTCAGAAAGTAGCAGCTCCACTGGTGAATATTAGCACTACTTGCCCTCTAGAATTAGTATGCATTGACTTTTTGAAGTTGGAGCCAGATAGCAGTGGTGCACAGTATATCCTAGTTGTTACTGACCATTTCTCACGATATGCCCAGGCATACCCCACACGTGATAAGTCATCACGTACTGTAGCTCATGTACTCTGGGAGAAGTATTTCCTGTACTATGGACTACCAAAACGGGTCCATTCTGACCAGGGTCGTGAGTTTGACAACAAGTTGATCAAGGAGCTGACTCATCTTTTGGGGATACGAAAATCAAGAACTACACCGTACCATCCCCAGGGTGACCCTCAGCCAGAACGTTTCAACAGAACCTTGCTGAGCATGCTTGGTACTCTTCCTAGAGACAAGAAGGAGAAGTGGAGCAAATTTGTTGGCCCATTAGTACATGCGTATAATTGTACGAGGAATGACAGTACTGGGTTCTCACCATACTACATCATGTTTGGGCGAGAGGCACGAATACCACTTGATCTATGCTTTGGCACAACCCCAGATGGTGTCACAAACAAAGACCATTCCAAATATGTTTCCCAGCTCCGACAAAGTCTGGAGAACGCGTATCAACTTGCTTCCAGGGAATCTGCAAAGTTGTCAGCATCAAACAAGAAACGTTATGACCTTAGAGTGAGAGGGAGTGACTTGAATGAAGGTGATAGAGTGCTCATTCGAAATGTTGGATTCAAAGGTCCCCACAAGCTTGCAGATAAGTGGAATGACACAGTGTACTGTGTTGTTAATCGTCAAAATGATGGGATTCCTGTCTACAGAGTGAAGCCAGAAAAAGGAAAAGGTGCAACCAAAGTGTTACATCGCAACATGATCCTGCCAATTGGAGTACTCACCGGTGAAAATCAACCCCCACCAGCTGTGGAAACACCAAAGAGGCCTGTGACAAGGCAAATGAAGCACCAGAAGTTGGAAGTGTCAAGTGAATTAACACAAGACAAAGAAAGCTTGACAGAAGATCAGGCAGAAGATCAAGATGATGATGAAACAAGTAACATCATCACCATCTGGTCTAAACATAAAGAGAATGTTCCAGTTTCAGGTACTGAAGTTAATGTCGCTGAAAATTCAAGTTCCAGAGAAACTGGTAGTGAGGAGATTCAGAAAAGTTATGAAGATCCCACTGCTGCTACCAGCCCGTTGCGGATTGATGCAGAATCATTCGTTCCATCGGGATGGAAATCTACCAATGATGACATTATGCCACTAGATGAAGCCAACAGCCACACTTCGACTTTGTCACAGACGGAAACAGATTCCATTGGTGTTAGTCCAGAAGAGACTGAACAAATGGAGACTGATTCTGCTGGTGCAAGTCAAGGAAAGACTGAGCCCATGATCAACAACCCAGAAGTTGATGGAGAAGGTGGAAAGTTATTGGCTGCTTCTCTAGCTTGCGACGAAGTTCCGGATGCTGAGGTTTCCTGCGAAGGCCACTGCAATGATTCAGTAGATGATGGGACAAGTGACATCTACCCTGTAAATGAAGGATCCAGTAGTGAAGTTCTTGATGCCACCTCAAAAGATTTAAGCGGTGTTTGCAATGGGACTATTGAGTGCGTACCAGATGGGGGTGAAGATCCAGACATTGGCGTAGAGATAGTCGCTGATAGCATGCTTAGCCCTTCCTTTGAGAGTACAAGTGTGGTAGACGTGGCAACAGGAGAAGACACTACAACCGCTGACGTATCTGTGAAGACAGAATCCGCTGTTGAATCAAGTGTGGAGACTTCAGATGAGGTCTATGTGTCCAGGTCAGGTAGACAGCGTCGACCACCTAAGAGGTTTACCTACGACACGTTTGGTCAACCGACATGCAACAAATTCAGCGTAAACGCACTTGAGCAATGGGTTCCAGATTTCTGTAAGCCATTCTTCTTCCCAACCAAAAGTCGCATCGGGACGATGCCACCTGTTTAGAAGGGGGGATGTGTAGCCCCTGCCCCAGATGTGAATAGCGCCCTCATTTGGCGAGATATGGTTAGGGCCATGTGATAGAGGTCAGCCATGTTTGCAGAGTTAAATTCGTAATAAGTCTCCAGTTTATTTTATAGAATGTTGTTATAATCAGATCATAGATTATCAATCAAGATCATCACATCACATTTATCATTTTTATTGAGGATTGTTGGCTCTCAGGTGAGTGTATAATTAAGGGTTTTTGGTTAAAACATGGATTGTTTGAGTAAATATTACATGTGGATAAACATGACATGTCAGAAACATGTACGTAAAAGTTTGTTTACCAATAATTTGCTTAAGTAAAACTACTATTATAAGTGATATTTTGTGGTATTCTGAAGTTTTGGATAATTGCCAGGAGCGCATATATACATGTATACGTGTATAGATTTGTTCTCAGCTTCATCATGGTCTTTTATTAGACCAACGTGGATGAGTTTGTGAACTTTAAAGGAAAAGATGTGTGTGGATTATACACTTTGAAGTGTGTTTTGTCTATTCTCAGGATTGGATATCAGCTAGTCTACTGTCAGGATTGATTCTCAGCTAGTTTAGTCTCAGGATTGAACCCTAAGGAGAAATAACTGTTTTGGACCGCAAACTATAAAGATTGCGGTGAATTAAATTGGACTCAGCCCTATTTCATGCTCAGCGGTGATCAACTGGACCTTCACTCCGTCACCGAGCACACTCAGGACTGCGGACTCTCTCTCAGCTATCTTTGTGGGAATGTCGGAATCGTCACGTCAGTGAGTAGGAGTAGAGTTTAGGGACGAGGAACCCAATTAGCAAGTACCGGTAAACTGTTTGAGTTTGTGAGTGCACTGACTCCCTACAGAGATCTCTTTTATTCTTTTTTTTATTAAGGCCTGGTATACGATCGTTTCTTTTAATAAGTAAACATTTTCATTGCTGTTGTTATTGAAATAAATAAGAAGACATTGTTGTAAATTAATGTGAACTTGGTGATTTATTGATGTGGTAACATCGGAGGTGTACGGCTTACAGTATCAATACCTGAAGGTGAAGGTATGAGTCAGAGTCCTAGACCTCAAGGTCTGAATCCAACCTGGGATGAAATCTTTGATGCCAAGGTTTAGTATCAATACCTGAAGGTGAAGATATGAGTCAGAGTCCTAGACCTCAAGGTCTGAATCCAACCTGGGATGAAATCTTTGATGCCAAGGTTTAGTATCAATGCCTGAAGGTGAAGATATGAGTCAGAGTCCTAGACCTTAAGGTCTGAATCCAACCTGGGATGAAATCCTTGATGCCAAGGTTTAGTATCAATACCTGAAGGTGAAGATATGAGACAGAGTTCTAGACCTCAAGCTCTGAATCCAACCTGGGATGAAATCCTTGATGCCAAGGTTTAGTATCAATGCCTGAAGGTGAAGATATGAGTCAGAGTCCTAGACCTTAAGGTCTGAATCCAACCTGGGATGAAATCCTTGATGCCAAGGTTTAATATCAATACCTGAAGGTGAAGATATGAGTCAGAGTCCTAGACCTTAAGGTCTGAATCCAACCTGGGATGAAATCCTTGATGCCAAGGTTTAGTATCAATGCCCGAAGGTGAAGGTATGAGTCAGAGTCCTAGACCTCAACGTCTGAAACCAACCTGGGATGAAATCCTTGATGCCAAGGTTTAGTATCAATGCCCGAAGGTGAAGGTATGAGTCAGAGTCCTAGACCTTTAGGTCTGAATCCAACCTGGGATGAAATCCTTGATGCCAAGGTTTAGTATCAATACCTGAAGGTGAAGGTATGAGTCAGAGTCCTAGACCTCAAGGTCTGAAACCAACCTGGGATGAAATCCTTGATGCCAAGGTTTAGTATCAATACCTGAAGGTGAAGGTAGGAGACAGAGTCCTAGACCTCAAGGTCTGAAACCAACCTGGGATGAAATCCTTGATGCCAAGGTTTAGTATCAATACCTGAAGGTGAAGATATGAGTCAGAGTCCTAGACCTCAAGGTCTGAAACCAACCTGGGATGAAATCCTTGATGCCAAGGTTTAATATCAATACCTGAAGGTGAAGGTATGAGTCAGAGTCCTAGACCTCAAGGTCTGAAACCAACCTGGGATGAAATCTTTGATGCCAAGGTTTAGTATCAATACCTGAAGGTGAAGGTATGAGTCAGAGTCCTAGACCTCAAGGTCTGAATCCAACCTGGGATGAAATCTTTGATGCCAAGGTTTAGTATCAATACCTGAAGGTGAAGATATGAGACAGAGTTCTAGACCTCAAGCTCTGAATCCAACCTGGGATGAAATCCTTGATGCCAAGGTTTAGTATCAATGCCTGAAGGTGAAGATATGAGTCAGAGTCCTAGACCTTAAGGTCTGAATCCAACCTGGGATGAAATCCTTGATGCCAAGGTTTAATATCAATACCTGAAGGTGAAGGTATGAGTCAGAGTTCTAGACCTCAAGGTCTGAATCCAACCTGGGATGAAATCCTTGATGCCAAGGTTTAGTATCAATACCTGAAGGTGAAGGTATGAGTCAGAGTCCTAGACCTCAAGGTCTGAAACCAACCTATATATTTATGTTTTCTATATTCATATGATTGCCAAGTATTTTGGCAGAGTTATAACCATTTTTTTCCCCGGGGAATATGTTCGTTTAAAGTTTGAATTAGTACATTAAAATACAAAAGCAAGATCTCTAGTTCGTTTCAACTGTATGCTTTATTCCCTGATGAGCCAGATACTAACAAATAGTGTGTAAAAGTAAAAGTTGTTTTCTTTTCTGAGACCATTGAAGGCAACAGAATGTCCAGTGAAGTCAAAATAATAAACTTTTACCAGATAAATAAACATAATGACATCTTACCCAGGCATGGGGCCACCTTTACTGAGGTCATACACCTGACGTGGATTGAGCAGATACTGGAACTTGCGCATAATCCGTTCTCCTTGTCGACCCCCACTTTTAGGGTTGATAAAAACAACTAAGGGATGAGAGCCTGGTAATGGGGTAATCTGAAAATAAGACAAATATCACAACTACATAAATGTTGATGTTATTGTTTCGAGAGGAAAAATTGATTTGTCCACTGAGCTAGTAGTAACACCTGGATAATAATTACTTGTCAGTTGTGTATGCTCAATAAAGGTTGTCACAGAGAACCACCACATTCTCAAAAAACAAGGCCATTCAAATTGACTCAGTATTCAGGGTCCTTTGATTTCACAATAAGCTTTTGTTTTGAGTTATTACATACTATATATTATTTTCTAGAAAGAGTCGTTTACTTCAGGTAAAACTAAAATCAAATCTTCCCTAAAAATCCTTAGCATGCTAAAACAAATATGTGGAGCAATGGTTAAATTGAGATTAGAACTTGTTTCCTCAAGATTTGATCTCACCTGTAGGCCTTGGCCTTCCATTGACATAGAATCTGTCCTTGTCACAAGTTTTTTTGGTCCTTCTACATCATCAGATGTGTTACTGTCTTTAGGGGTTAGGGTACTTCTTCTCTCCTGATCAAAATGAGGGGAATTATTCAGTGAGTTCAAAGGAAAATATCAAGACTTATTATATACCTTTCTGGTCAGTGTTCCCACATGACAAAGAAATGATACGGTATTGTCTATTGAAGAGTCTGTACATGAACGCTCATTCCAATCATCTACAGGAATGGCACACCATTTGATTTGGGAAGAGTAAATTCATTCAAATCTTGTTGATTTCAAGTTTCATAAACAATTGCCTTTGGGGGGGGGGGGCAGAGTACATTTATTATCACATACCAGTCAGTGATATTTCTCTGCACAATAAAATTTGTGTAGAAATATTTTTCATGGTGCTTTATACATTTAGCTTTTCCCATACATATCAAACATTTCAGTAATTTGGAGGATTTAACATCATACAACTGTACAAGTTTTTTTCCCTTTATTTTTTACATGAGTATAAGGCGTTTTGTGGTATCTAAATGAGAACAAAGTAAAAAGAATCACTAACCTTTGTATGTTAGAAGTGGTAAATTTATAAATACCACAATTCAAAAAGAAATTATTGATGTGACTTTTTGACGCTTTATATGAATAGGATGTTTCATTTTTGATTTATTTTCTCTTTATTCAAAATAACTGTTTTGATGAGTTCTTTCAACAGAACTGGGCTGAACTGTCGACACAAACTGTCAAGACATAAAAACTGACCTCAATATTGGCTGATGCAGACTTGCCGTGAGTTGATTTTCTGACAGAATTTACCCGGCCCTGAAAATGTGTGGATGAAAATTGAAAAAAGAGATAGAGGAATGGGATGGAAAGTAGGAGAGCCATATGTGGTAAGAGAAAGTATATGTTGAATCACTACAGGAATGGGGAAATGACAACAGCAACAACAACAAAAACAACAACAAAAACAACAACAACAACAACAACAAAACAACAACCCACTTGCGCATGTTTGACCGCAGACCAAATTTCAAGAAAGTTACAATATAAAAACATCAAAAAGAGCCAAAACAACAATTTTTAAAATAGGCAAAATTTATGATCCTGCCAAAACAAACCCCAGAAAAATAAAAAAGAGTAAAATAGGCAATCAAGCGAAAATGTAAAAAATAGAGCACTAAAAAGGGATGGCGATGCCACCATGGGTACAAAAATTCACAGAAACACACACTATTACAGACGTATTACAATCAAGATTTTAAAAAGGCAATGGAGTTTGGAATAGGGCTCTCTCTGAATCTATTGGATCTCTCTGCATCGGAAGTAATGAGATTGAGTGTGAGTTACACAAATTCCAACCACAAGTGTGATGAGGTTTTCTGTTAATTTGCAGTTGTCCAATGACTGGTCAAATTTGAGGCAATGGGCTTGCCTTCGGTCAGAAAGAGTTGACTCCACATTCCATGATTGCATCTTTGTAAGAAATGTAATATTTTACCCGACATGATTTGGCACACCCTCGTTCGCACTTTCTCTAAAGTTTTTACCTGAGCATTAGTGAGTGTTGAATTCCACACAGCATCCTTGTATTCTAACAAGGGTCTTTGGGTGATTTGGGTTTGGGTTTCCTTTATCGTTAAAGTAAAACAATCTGATAAGAATCATATGTTTCATCATTAGCAAATGTTGACAAACAAAATGTCAATTAAGAAAGGGTGCATACATTTACACATCCTTCTCTGTACAAATCAATTCCCTTCCCTGCATTCAAAAAAAAAAAAAAACAGTGAGTATGAATAAACCAAAAGCAAAGCCACCCACTAAACCCACTGGTACTTTTTCTTAAATGCTTTATTGTTACTCTACCCTCTCCAGAGAGAACCCATGCAAAGCCACTGAAGGGATAAGAGAATAGGATAGCGGTACTTAGTAGTAAAAGAAACATGAAAGCAGATAAACAGACCGGATGGGAATAACAATCTCACTAAAAAAATGATAATCATGCAAGTTTAAAGATAACCTGCAACACTAAAGCAATAAGACATACAAACATCAAAACGAGAATATAAATAAAAGCCTTTCCAACATCAACTGCCTGTGACTTTGAAACCATGTCATACAATTCTAAAATAGCTGATATAGGATGAACTAAAGAACGCCAAACTTGTGATTTGAAAAAGACACTAAGCAAGCAAGCTAGACAGTACAAAATACAAATTTGTAAATGTCAGTATGGGCACCTACCAGAACAGCTGGGCAGATAGCAGTAGGGGGTAGGATGTGGTCTCTAAATTCACCCATGTTGCACTCAGGTTTGACTAATGATGCACACTTGTTGTGTAACTAAATTCACAAAAATCAAGATAGAAAATAAGAGAAAAGATTTCATTCAAAGTACCAATAGTTACTGAAATAAAAAGGTTGAATTAACAAAATAAGTCAAATCATTACTTTTCCTTACTGTCTCATTTCTCATACCTTAAAGGCATGTACGTAAAGAGACACAAGTATATCCCAGAGCTTGGCAAAAATATTTTTAAACAAATGTATCTCAAAACAAATATATATAATAGTCATCAACACATTGTGTTATGGTATACAGTTGGTATGATCTACACGTTGTATAATAAAGTGACGTCCATGCGTCTTGTTATTCAGTACATTGATGTCATTACAAGGTGGCAGTGAGAGGCTCTGTTTTTCTCAGCAAATATTTAGTCATAGAATCGTCTTTAGAACTTTGATAGACACAGGAGTGTGACCTCTCGCCGAAGGCAACCAACATTGCCCCACACCAGTGAGCGGAATTAGACCACTAGCCCCCATGCAAGTGTCGCGTGGGGTTATTGAGAACTGGAAAACATGGAAGCAGATGTGCAGTAATTATAGTAACGTCACACTTCTCCACAAACAATCACCTTAATACCGGACGGCATTATTCCTCCATGCCATTGGACCTCAAGGATTGGAGATGTATAACAGCTTCAATTGCAACTTTTGTGAATGCATGTCAAGCAGTCTACTACGTGATAAAATTGTGCTTGGCATTCATGACTCCAACACCAGAAAACGTCTGCTCCAGGAACAAAACTTGACACTATCTCCATGCAAAGACATAATGTACAAGCATGGAATCAGCAGAGTCACAATTGAAAGCGTTCACAGGTGACCCAAGCACAAAGTCAAGGAGAAGAAAAAAGGGGTCAAAACAAAAGAGAAAATTCCCACTCGAAGATAGAAAAGGACTGACCTAAAAAACTGGATGACTTGAAATTGTGCAAATTGTGCAGCCAATCCCATGCAAGAGATAGAAATCAATGTCCAGCATACGGTCAGATATGTAAGGAATGTGGAAATAAGAACCATTTTGCCAAGGTATGCAGAAAAAGGAATGTCGACGCACTAGGCACGACCTACTCCAATATCTCTGACAGTACTTCGGACACCGAATACATATATGATGTGACTCTTGTCAATGTGATACAGCCAAACAAAGATGGTGCATACGCGGAGCTGGTCATCCAAGGGAAGACCATCAATTTTCAAGTGGATAGTGGAGCCAGTGTCAACATCATACCCAAGAACTGTCTAAAAGGCACCACATGTACCATCTCAAAGGACTCTAAGACACTCCTCAAGTGGAATAAAACTACACTACAAGCAGAAGGCGTGTGTAGACTGAAACTGCTGAACCCAAAGTTAAAAAAGACTTACTCCCTTGAATTTGTGATTGCAAACAACAATCTCACCCCACTGCTTGGTAGTAAGGCAAGTCAGCAAATGAACCTCATCACAGTCAACAGGGAGAACTTTCAACAAACTGATGTGTGTAAAGTAAACACACCATCGGAACCCAGCAATCCACCAGAAAAATGATACAGCACAGTATTTGATGCTACGCTGGGAAGCCTCCCTGGTGAGGTGCGACTTACAAATGCGAGACGACATTACACTCGTCGTTCTGCCCCCTCGACAACTGCCGCATGCCGTAAAGAGCAAAGTTAAAGATGAAATTGATCGCCTTGAAAAGTATGGAGTGATTGAAACAGTTGCAGAATCCTACACAGTGGGTCAGCCAGTTGGTAGTCGCTGAGAAGAAACATGGCACTCTCAGAATATGCATTGACCCACGACCGCTCAATCAAGCACTAAAGCAGGAACACTATCAGTTGCCAGATATTGAAGATATTATGCCCGACCTCGCTCATGCCAAAGTCTTCAGCAAATCAGACATGAGCTCAACATTTTGGCAGCTAAAAGTAGATGACAGACACTGAAAAAAGTTATGCATCCATTGAAAAAGAGATGCCGGTAGTAGTTTTTGCAATGGAGCATTTTCACCAACACACCTTTGGGCGATTCGCCTGTGTGATCAGTGATCATAAGCCACTTGAAATGATCACCAAGAAACCTCTTGTGGAGGCACCTAAGTGCCTCCAAGGCATGCTCCTACGTCTTAAAAAGTATTACTTTGCAATCACTTACTGCCCCGGAAAGAGAATGTACTTGGCCGACACATTATCACGAGCAGTCGGTGAACAGCCAGCCACCCAAAGCCAAGGAAGTTTTGAGGAAGTGAACATGGTCTCTTACTTACCTATACACGAAGAGAGACTTGCTCAAATACAAAGCGAAATTGCAAAGGATGACAACTTGAAGCTTTTGAAGCAAGCCACCACCCAAGGTTGGCCAGATGAATGAAACAAGCTGCCCGAGCAACTAAAGCCCTCTTTCAGCTATCGCGATGAGCTCGCGGTTCAAGATGGTATGATTTTCAGAGGCGACAGAGTGGTTATACCTGAAATGCTCAGAAAGGACATGAAACATAAAACCCACTCATCACACCTGGGCACAGAAGGCTGCCTGAGACGAGCACGCCAAAGCTTATTCTGGCCAGATAGTAGAATAATCTTGAAACGAATTCTTTGATGAACAGGTGGCCAGTGAAGGGACTTCATGAGGGGAATAGGGTCTTGATGCCAATCTGCTTGAAAGATGATTCGCGCAGCCCAGTTCTGTAGACTCTGTAGTCACCTCAGGTGTGCTGCAAGGACTGATGTAATGAGCCTGTTGCAGTAGTCCAGCCGTGAGAGTACTAGACTACGTACAGCATGGTGACAAGATTTTTGATCAATGAATTTTTTGATTCGAGATATGCTTTTGAGATGATATCGTAAACTGTTACGTGATTCACATGAGGAGACATGGACATATTGGAGTCAAAGTAAGCCCCAAGGTTTCTTGCTGAGTCAGAGGGTGTTATTGATGCGCTTCCAACAGTCAAGCTTTCACAACGAAGGCGTTTCAGGTTCCATTGCGAGCCAATAATGAGAAATTCTGTTTTCTCTTCATTAAGTTTGAGTTTGTTAAATGTCATCCAAGACTGTGTATCAGATATACATGATGATAATGTTTTCATTGCCGCCTCATGGTTTCCGGGAGTTTTGGGATCAAGGGTAACATAAAGTTGTGTGTCATCTGCATAGGTGTGGTATGACACATGATATGATGGCGTGCTATGTCACCAATAGGTAATGTGTAGATGGTGTACCCAAGTGGTCCGAACACCGATCCTTGTGGAAGCTCAGTCATGACCAGTGAAGGGGTTGATATGAATAGTGAGATTCAACACTTTATCAGCACGTGTGATGTATGTCGCTCGGTGGAGACATGGCAACAAAAGGAGAGTTTGATTCCCCAAGATATCCCACCACGACCGTGGGAATGAGTCGGAACTGACCTCTTCTCTCGCTGAACTTCTGGGAAGTTGACAATCTCCCAGACACAAGCAGTGCCACCTTCATTCGCAAACTCAAGGGACACTTTGCTCGCTACGGCACTCCAACCCCGGCTCGTGAGTGACAACGGACCACAATTCACTTAAACGCTATTCAGCCAATTCTCAAAGGAATGGGATTTTGAGCACCTTTGATGAAGCCCAGGAAACAGCAAAGCCAATGGCAAAGCCGAGTCTGCAGTGAAAACAGCAAAATGACTCCTCACTAAGAGTGCAAAGTTGCACACCAATCCCTATATGGCACTCTTGGACCATCGCAACATGCCCACGCCCAAGGACTAGCCATGAGTCCAGCACAACGACTCATGAACCAGCGCACAAAAACCCTCCTTCCGACAACCGCTAATCTACTAAAACCAGTGGTCATCGACAAGACCGCATGAAACAACGCGTGTACAACCAGACTGGAAATCTATAATAAGTCAGCCAAAGCATTCCCACCACTGGAGGAAGGAGGTACTGTACGAATGCAACCCCTCGTCCAAGGACAGAAAGGCTGGGGCAAAGCCATGGTTATGCGCAGACTTGATCAACGTCATACGTAGTTGAAACCCCTACTGGAAGATATCGTCGCAATCGCGTACATCTGCGCAAAACGGTTGAAAATCTGCCAGAACCATTGCCCCCCAACAGCAGCAGCAAAACCAGCCCCAGAAGCAACAAAACCAGCCCGAGAAGCAGCAAAACCAGCCCCAGAGGCAGCAAAACCAACCCCAGATGCAGCAAAACCAGCCCCAGAAGCAGCAAAACCAGCCCCAGAAGCAACAAACCCAGCCCTAGAAGCAGCAAACCCAGCCCCAGAGGCAGCAAAACCAGCCCCGAGACACAGCAAATCCCCACCAGACCCCCCACAGGGACAAGTGCAGAATCCTACAGCCCCGAAAATACATGGACAATCGTGCTCAACCAAGGCCAAAATCACGCAGGATCAAAATCAGAACATTAAGACTGATTTGCGTGAACTCAGAAAAATGCGTTTTGGACGATTAGTTACAAAGCCACAATACCTAAAGGACTATACCCCATAGTGTGAACAGGATACATTTTCTTTTCTTGTTTTTATCCAGCCTGAAGTCAACACAAAAAAAGACAGTCTCCTAAACAGTTCAGTAGAAAGTTTGTTTTACAAAATGTTTCCTTAGACAAAACAAAACAAAACAAAAAACAAAAATAAAAAAGTTGATTCCATACAAAGGACAGTAAATTGAAAACTTTTAATAGAAAAGACTAAAGCACAGAACATGTTTCTTGTTTCTCATAATTATCCAGGTTTTATCAAACTTTACTGTGCATCATTCAAAATTCACAGGCACAACAGTTTTTTTCAAACTTACGTTTTTAATGACATTATCATTGTTAAATTTGCTCCCCTTACAACAAATCAATGTTTTCATAAATAGTTGTTTAAAGAGCGGGGGATGTTATGGTATACAGTTGGTACGATCTACACATTGTATAATAAGGTGACGTCCATGCATCTTGTTGTTATTCAGTGCATTGATGTCATTAAACATAGCATAAGATGGTATTTTTGGTAAGGCCAGTGAATGTTTTTCACATTCATATCAGCCACTTCATGGTCCCAAACTACCTGCATGGCACAGCATTAAGCGGGTGATTTGTTAGTCAACTACTTTTTTGAAAAATCGCCCATTCCTGGGTAAACTTCAGAGGGCCTACAAATATTTTATAATCTCACCGGCATTGACAACTCTTTGTTTCAAATTAACCAACGTAGAGATTTTCCTTCATTCAAAATACCTTTTTCAAGATGTAATAGTTTGAAGAATTATTCTTGTCATAGCCTATCTGCCTTGTGGAACTCATTGCCCATAGATATTCGCTCCCATCTACTTCTTTATCTAAAGTGGCCTTCAACAGTATTTCCCTTTATACAACTTGAACTTTCAATTTGTTAATGTTTTAAAATTTTCATCGTATATGCTAGTCCGATCTTTTATAACAATTTTATTGGCAGACTGAACCTTTTGATTAAAGGAATTGTTAAAAATAATTTTCCTCCTCAGTCTAGCCTTCTCCACATCCACAATTGATTCAATTATTTTATCTGTTTACTTATTTTTTTGTTTTACCAACTGCGTAATTTATTGAATTTTGTGGAAAGAAAAAAAATAATAAAAATAAAATAAAAATCACTTTGCAAATCTCCCAGTTGACTCAACTTATCTTACCATGATCTTGCACCAGCGACAGTGAAGACCAGTTACACCATAACTCTTGATAGATTTCTTGCAGCGATCACATTTTCCATGACAGTTTCCCTCCACCCAATGGTGGTTCATCACCTAGAGACAAAAATCGCAAACAAAAATTAGTGTTAAGAAGTATGTCAACATATACAAATTTATGACTGGAACACAGAAACTTAACAAACCAATCTGCAGATGGTGAGAGAATGAAGTGCCGAGTCAATCTAAATATAAAAAAAACACATGATACAGAGCCCAACATCCAACCATGTACATGTTTGGGTATGAAGTGCAGAGTCCATCAACTTCAACTAAACCATAATACAGAAACTCAACATCCAACCATGTACATGTTGGGGTGTGGAGTGCCGAGTCCATCAAATTCAACTAAACCATGATACAGAAACTCAACATCCAACCATGTACATGTTGGGGTGTGGAGTGCAGAGTCCATCAAATTCAACTAAACCATAATACAGAAACTCAACATCCAACCATGTACATGTTGGGGTATGAAGTGTAGAGTCCATCAAATTCAACTAAACCATAATACAGAAACTCAACATCCAACCATGTACATGTTGGGGTATGAAGTGCAGAGTCCATCAAATTCAACTAAACCATAATACAGAAACTCAACATCCAACCATGTACATGTTGGGGTATGAAGTGCAGAGTCCATCAAATTCAAATAAACCATAATACAGAAACTCAACATCCAACCATGTACATGTTGGGGTATGAAGTGCAGAGTCCATCAAGTTCAACTAAACCATAATACAGAAACTCAACATCCAAACATGTACATGTTTGGGTATGAAGTGCAGAGTCCATCAAATTCAACTAAACCATAATACAGAAACTCTACATCCAACCATGTACATGTTGGGGTGTGGAGTGCAGAGTCCATCAAATTCAACTAAACCATAATACAGAAACTCAACATCCAACCATGTACATGTTGGGGTATGAAGTGTAGAGTCCATCAAATTCAACTAAACCATAATACAGAAACTCAACATCCAACCATGTACATGTTGGGGTATGAAGTGCAGAGTCCATCAAATTCAAATAAACCATAATACAGAAACTCAACATCCAACCGTGTACATGTTGGGGTATGAAGTGCAGAGTCCATCAAATTCAACTAAACCATAATACAGAAACTCAACATCCAACCATGTACATGTTGGGGTATGAAGTGCAGAGTCCATCAAATTCAAATAAACCATAATACAGAAACTCAACATCCAACCGTGTACATGTTGGGGTGTGGAGTGCAGAGTCCATCAAATTCAACTAAACCATAATACAGAAACTCAACATCCAACCATGTACATGGTTGGGGTATGAAGTGCAGAGTCCATCAAATTCAACTAAACCATAATACAGAAACTCAACATCCAACCATGTACATGTTGGGGTGTGGAGTGCAGAGTCCATCAAATTCAACTAAACCATAATACAGAAACTCAACATCCAACCATGTACATGTTGGGGTATGAAGTGTAGAGTCCATCAAATTCAACTAAACCATAATACAGAAACTCAACATCCAACCATGTACATGTTGGGGTATGAAGTGCAGAGTCCATCAAATTCAACTAAACCATAATACAGAAACTCAACATCCAACCGTGTACATGTTGGGATATGAAGTGCAGAGTCCATCAAATTCAACTAAACCATAATACAGAAACTCAACATCCAACCATGTACATGTTGGGGTATGAAGTGCAGAGTCCATCAAGTTCAACTAAACCATAATACAGAAACTCAACATCCAAACATGTACATGTTTGGGTATGAAGTGCAGAGTCCATCAAATTCAACTAAACCATAATACAGAAACTCTACATCCAACCATGTACATGTTGGGGTGTGGAGTGCAGAGTCCATCAAATTCAACTAAACCATAATACAGAAACTCAACATCCAACCATGTACATGTTGGGGTATGAAGTGTAGAGTCCATCAAATTCAACTAAACCATAATACAGAAACTCAACATCCAACCATGTACATGTTGGGGTATGAAGTGCAGAGTCCATCAAATTCAACTAAACCATAATACAGAAACTCAACATCCAACCGTGTACATGTTGGGATATGAAGTGCAGAGTCCATCAAATTCAACTAAACCATAATACAGAAACTCAACATCCAACCGTGTACATGTTGGGGTATGAAGTGCAGAGTCCATCAAATTCAACTAAACCATAATACAGAAACTCAACATCCAACCATGTACATGTTGGGGTATGAAGTGCAGAGTCCATCAAGTTCAACTAAACCATAATACAGAAACTCAACATCCAAACATGTACATGTTTGGGTATGAAGTGCAGAGTCCATCAAATTCAACTAAACCATAATACAGAAACTCAACATCCAACCATGTACATGTTGGGGTGTGGAGTGCAGAGTCCATCAAATTCAACTAAACCATAATACAGAAACTCAACATCCAACCGTGTAAATGGTTGGGGTATGAAGTGTAGAGTCCATCAACTTCAACTAAACCATAATACAGAAACTCAACATCCAACCGTGTACATGGTTGGGGTGTGGAGTGCAGAGTCCATCAAATTCAACTAAACCATAATACAGAAACTCAACATCCAACCGTGTAAATGGTTGGGGTATGAAGTGTAGAGTCCATCAAATTCAACTAAACCATAATACAGAAACTCAACATCCAACCATGTACATGTTGGGGTGTGGAGTGCAGAGTCCATCAAATTCAACTAAACCATAATACAGAAACTCAACATCCAACCATGTACATGTTGGGGTATGAAGTGCAGAGTCCATCAAATTCAACTAAACCATAATACAGAAACTCAACATCCAACCGTGTACATGGTTGGGGTGTGGAGTGCAGAGTCCATCAAATTCAACTAAACCATAATACAGAAACTCCACATCCAACCGTGTACATGGTTGGGGTGTGGAGTGCAGAGTCCTTCAAATTCAACTAAACCATGATACAGAAACCCAACAAAAAACACTGTACATGGTTGGGGTATGAAGTGCTGAGTCCATCAAAATCTACTGGAAATTATAACATGATACAGAAACTCAACAACCAAGCCTGTAGATGGCTGGGGTACGAAGTTTTCCCCAATTATTTTCATTTTATTTTGGTTTTATTCACCAACTGAATAAAAAAAATGTTATCAAAATAGTTGTGCATATATTATAGAAATATCCATATGGAGCAGCAAGACCCCACTAATAAGGTGGCGTCTAAAAAATCCTCCTGTGTCCTCCTGTGGGTGTTAACAAGACGGTTTTTCTGTTATTGACAACTGCAGATGGGATATTAATCAACTTGACTTTAGCGCCCATAGTACGCAACAGAACATTTCATCTAACGAGTGGCAAGGGATCAATCTCTAGTAATCTTTTTAGTATATAAATAGGACAAAGGTCTGAATCCAAGATTACACAATAACCCCCGGAAAAAGGGAGATTTTGAGCATGAAATCCAGTCACATCTGTCCCTCTTTGTACTGTGAAACAAAGTGTTGCTTAATGAGTGCATGCCATTGTGCACGCTACACAATGGAATGTCCGGGCGTATTAATGTTCCAGTATTCCAAGTTTTCACATCATCCATAATCTGCCGAGGCAAATTTTCGTCACCTGACATGAACTGGTTTTAAGATGCAAAAGGATGATTGGAAGTAAAAGGACATTTCCTGTCAAGACAATCCTTTGTACCTGTTGTTGTAATTCAATAATTATTTAAACATTTAGATGTATACTGCACACACAGTTGTCTTCAGACACACAAGGTGCACAAAATAAAAAAATAAAAAATTAAATGAAAAAAGCATTTGATGCAGTTGTCAATAGATGAAATGTCACTGGTATATAAAAAAAAAAATAGTAATAACAAATTGAACAGACAAGTTTTTAGTTTGGACCTTAAGCAGAGTAATGGAGATGTTTGGGTATTTCTTCAAAGAGCGTTCTAGACTCATGGTGCAACCTTGTATGTCAGATTCTACACATCAAACAGTTTCCTTTATAACCTCTAACTAATCCAACATGCAGACAAATTTGAACAAAGTGGTAAACAATGGTGACTATAGCAATACATGTGCACAATGTAGATAATCACCCATGCTATTTCAGTGTACATGTACAGTAAACTTTCATTAGTTTTTCTGCAAACAACTCAAAATTTCTCTGGTGACATGCAAGACCCTATTAGTGTGCCTCCAATAATAAATAAGTACATCCACAGTTTATGCAAATTTTGACTACATCAAGTTTTGGCTCTAAAATGTACTTAATTTTCATTACTCAATGTTGCAAATGAAAGCTTAAAGGTTTTTTTCATGGTAGAAACTCCTCCCCACAGCAATGCGGTTCAGGTCTATGAATGAATACTTACCTGTAGAGCCACTCACTACCTATGCATAGTTAACCTCGGCAGGTAGAATAATGCTCAGATTTTACAAAAAATAGTGTCCCCTACTGGTCTACCAACAATTCCCTGCAGCCTGAGTGCCACATTATGTTCTTTTTCTTGAAGATAACCAATGAGGTTAAGAGTGTGGTTAAGAGTGTGGAACGAGAAATCTTATTCAGATATGGTGAAAGACACGCAACTGACAGAGCTGTCGGAAAAACATATGTACCATATCCTACCCTAAGAAAAAGCGGAAGATAACATGGCACTCAGGCCGCGAGGCATTGGGGGTAGGGGGCTCTATTGTGTGTACATTTTTAGCCTTGGTGTAACTGCCGAGGGTTAGGGTTAGGGAAATATGCATAAGTAGTGGCTCTACAGGCAAGTACAGTCACGTAGACTTTGTAGTTTTCAGTTTGTAAAATATTATAAATCTTACTATCACCGATGAGTAGGATATCGACTATCGTTTATATGGTATCTGTATCTCTGTATCTAGTTATCTTTTTGTCGTGACAAGTCTTCCCTGCTCATCTATAGATTTGAAATCGAGAAGGCTATACAAACATACACAAGTCTAGTATAGTCTGTATAACAAGCATAATCCAAATCCTACTTGACAATAGTAAGATTTACTCACATGATGTTCTACAAACAAAAGTATTACCAATATTACAAACATTACATGGTAGCATTACATGGTTTTGTTTACAATCAGAACCTACCGGTACTTCCCCCCAATTCTCAGCATCTCGTTTGGATAGGCATTGTTGTCGTGCAGTGGCAGTCAGTAAGTATAATGAGAAGGGTGGCAATGTTAGTATAGAGCTGCAACAAGCTTCAAGCCTACCTTTACATTTATGTACTTCGTGAATATGTTAATGTAAAAGAAACTCTGATGCCTTAACTGAAATTTGTTATGACTTTGTTATAACTTTGTGAAAATAAGAACATTTCTACTTAAAAAGTCAATTAAGATGTCATATTTTATTTTGCATTTATCTGTTTAAAATTGTGTCAGGTATGAACTGGTAATTACACTCCGAATAAAATTGTGGCAAAATGTTTGACAAAATAATTTTACTTTTTCCTTTTTTAGGAGATACAAAACTGTTCAGTGTTCAGCAGCAACCCACTACAGTATTGACAGCAGAAAGATTGCACATTGTATTCATAAAGATTGTAAGAATGTCATGCAAAGGAAATGATAAAATAAAGCATCTAAATGGTTACAGTAAACCTTCCATCCAAGTTTGATTGGTTGGGTTCGGGTGCAAGAATGCACCAACCTTTGGAGAAGGTGATTTTAATAGTTCTTTGAGTGAAGAGTTATATAAATTAATAAGTGAATTTGTTAATATACTATCTTTTCTGATTTTACACTTTTCACTTGGTAGACTAGATACTTACATTTGATGTTCGTTTTGACTTGACATAGGTACTAATGCAGCTAGCTGGAGCTCTTTGAACACAACGTTCATGGACTGTATATCTACAGACTGTTATCAAAACAATACAAAGAACTTATTTACTATACCGATTACATGGACTTCCATTTTTTTTTTATCCTTTATTAAAATCCCCTTTGTGCCTATAAATCAGTGTCCAGTGTGGTTTAATTTAAATAGATGTTAAATTTGCATTTTCATAATTAGAATATTCCTTGCTGGGGTAAAAAAAGGTTGAAATTTGTAAAGTACATAACATTTGATGAAATATGTGACAGCGTCTGATAAAACATTTCAGGTTGCAGCTATAAACTGATCAATTCTCCTACAGTTAATATGGCTGGTGAAGTTAAAGTCATTCAATTTGGTCCCAGCATATTTGAAACTACTGTTGCCAATTACTAGACCAGGCTGAGTTGTATGGTTTGTGGACCACAATGTATATCGGTGAACTTAGTGAAGAGATAGTTTGCTGCAAATAAAACTTACAGGTACATGTGAGGCCTTGCTTTCCCACGCCTACTAGCAGATTTAGACAAAGATTACAATAAGCTGGCTTGCTGAAGTGCTTCAATCGCCAAACATGATTTCCATCATCTTTGACATTCTAAGATAGTAACAATGAGAACAAACTAGAATTATTCTTACATGTAGCCAAGTCAAATCTCACTTAAAACATAAAACAAACAAAATTAAGGGTTCTTATAATTGAGTTTTCAGAGAACAAACTAACAGGGCTTGTTATAATGCCAATCACATATTTAAGGTAACTTTCCTTATTCTATAAATCAAAAATTGTACTTAAAAAGACTAAAATCAGTTTCAGAAGATCATAGTAACGTGAGGATTTCAAGACTAAATATGCTGAACTGGGAATGAAGTTTTTTTTTTCTGTACCGTATCCAGACCAAGCAGAACAAGTAGAGGTATTGTGGTCATCCCTCCACGTATCCACTCCTCAAGGGATACTGTTCCATCGGAGTCATAATCAATCTCTATCATCATGTCTTGAAGAATCTATATGATCAGGCAAATAAGAAAGGAATAGGAGTTTACAATGCAGACACGCCGCAGAAACTTGCAACACAGGTTGATTAATTGATAAGGAATAACACCATTTTTAAAATCATGTAATTGTCTTCTGTTTTACAGTTTGTAATATGTATGATAATTAATGATTGTTTGGGATGTTAATAAATAATGTTGAGGTAGACATCCTTGCATCAGAAACTGGGGTATGAATGGAATGGGAGTTTGAGAGGAAGGCGTACTTGTACATATGTCAGTCAAGAACAAAGATCTCCCTCATCCCAACATCTATCTTCGATCTCTTAGAAGTCTAGAAACTTTTCTATCCAATTGCCACAGCCAATAAGCAGTCATAAATATCTAAAGGTAACAAAGATTGTCAAGAACAATTCTCAGGGCTTTAATACATTGTAAATGTGGCTGTGATTTGACTAGTTGAGAGCTAGACTATACATTGGTACTATCTGATGTCATAACAAAGAAACATGTGTCATCAATCCAACCTAATGACTTTGAAGTCTTCATGCCCCCAAAAAGCAAAGCATTCTCTTTCATCATTTTTGCAGCTTTCACATTTGTTTGCCTTCTTGTTTTTTACTGCTGCACACAAACATTATTTTTATCCTTGATTGTGTTCTAAATTTGAATAAATCTGGTGTACATTGTAACCAACCTTGGATCAACTTTTGGACAAAATGGTTGATAAAGCATATACATGTAGACCCCTTGACTACAGTCTGCTCATGGTCAGCCAGTTTGGGAGTCAAATAACCCCGCACATACATCACCTAATTAACGTGCACATGGTAACATATGGGTAATGTGAGTCCCAAAAAAGGCGCAACCATTGTGGGTGAATTGGGTCAACAGACATAGTCTGCTAAAGTATTACAAGTCTCTATTTTGTCTGGTCCTTTCTTATCTGTGCAAAGTAATTACATCTGTAACAGGGTACCGGTATTCAACAAATTTGGATCAAGTCATTCCTGATTGACAGGTTGAATGTACATCATTGTTATCAAGATTACAGACATATCGCGAACAACTTGAACTGCCACTTAAGTTTGCTACTCTCTGTAATCTACTGGAAAAGGAATAGCCATCTATGAAGTCTTCCATTAAAACATCTCTATATAGTCATCCTATTACACAGCCGTATCAAATAAGTCACCGTAATGTAATATCATATTTTGTATAAGCAAACTAAAAATACTATTTCGCAAGGTATGGTGCACATAGACAAGTTTACATGAGTACGTCATACAATAAGATGCTTTACTTGTAGTTATAGCCTACATGTATATACAATAATCTTCAAATATGTGCATTTAGGATGAATGTTATAAATAGAAGAAAAACTACCACTAAGTCCTTACTGGTCTTAACTCAGTTACATCCCAGCCAAGATACTCTGCAACGTGCATCATTTGGTTTACAATGCAATCAAGCTCCTGAAAAAGCAATAAAAAGAAACCATTTCTGCATAAATTCTTTTTGTTATTGTAATGTTGACCTTTTGCATTATTGCCCATACATTTTTAGTCTAGACTACCATACAACAAAAATCATTGAAAAAGCAGTTGAATGATGTTGATTGACACAATCAATCGACACAATCAACAAAAGGACTCAAAATACATATTTAGAAAATATTTCCTGATCAGTCTAAAGAATATTGAGATAACTGCAAAACCATTCAAATCATCAAGGAATAGAAATGTTGATTGTGATTAGTTGGATGTTTTCACAAGCTGTTATAATAAAGCTGTCTGACACTGTGATTCAGTTGTCATAAACATTTTCAACGGTATGAATTTATACAGATATTGCTGTTTCATTACTCAGAGATCAAGTTAAATTTAAACCTACTTACACTGCTATCTAGAATGCCATTGTCATCAGTGTCATACAACCGGAACATAACTGTATTCAGACAGAAAAACAACAATTTTAAGGAAAATAGCAGTCTAGTATGCCTGAAGATGCAAACGCTTGTATAGAAATGTCTAGGTGACTACACATGTACACAGAAAGTATGATTTAAACATGGGTCTCCTCATTGATTAAGAGATTGAAGCCTTCTAAATTGCCTTTAGAGATATTTTGGATTCTCAAGATGAACACATGTGACCATAACAATAAAAGCAAATCAGAAAATCTTGACATATTTCTACATAAATTTGACACACACTGACACTTTTAACAGAAACATCCACAAACAAAGTGTCAGCTACAGGGTTTGTGCCTGGTTTGTGTTTTATTATTAACTGCCTATTAGCGTAACTGAATTAGGCATGTGTACACACAGGGTTGTGGGTTCAAGTCCAAAAATTCCATGTTTATTATTTGCATAACAATGAGTACTATAAATTGTCAAATATTGTGTTCCATTATGGCTGTAAACAGCAAATCAATTTTACCATTACAACTTTTTTGAAATGTTATGTTGGTGGCAGCAGAAAAACATACATGTTTTACCACTCATAGTACCTCATAAGCCACCATTAGAGTATTGTTTAATTTATCACTCAGAAAAATATACACCACATGAGAAACCATTTCACATATTCAAGTTATGATGCATGTACTGCAGCGCATGCAGTTCAGCCATAAATCAACTTCACCATGTTTGATCTGACAATTTGAACAAACAAAATCTCAAAGATCCAAGTACTATAGGTAACCCCTAAGTAACCTTTAAAACTAAGATTACAATCCCCACACACAAAATTAATTGGCAGAGCCCTATACTAAGTCCTGCCACCTTAGGACGATAAAATGTAATTAAGGCTGGCAAGAAAGTGCAAGAATTATTCCAAGAATCTGAGTAAACACATGTTCAATCATGTAGCCTTGTATGGGGTTGTGGTTTAGTGACAGGCAAGTAAGATTTATTAGGAATCTCTTGACGTACATGACTTGAATGTTTTCCACTGAGTGTATCTATCCCTGAATGTTGAAATTGTAATCAGTGCTACAATGTATACAAAACGATTGTGTGTAGAGAATAGGATAACATAGCAGGGTGCATATTGCATAGTTCAAACAAGGAATCAATGCAAGTCCATCCACTAATGACATGAAATACATTTATGCAGACATCATTGAAAAAAGAAAAAAAGAAAGAAAACTTGATGAAAGAACTTCAAAGAGTATCCTGAACTGTGAGATAAGATTCAAGCCGTCTAATGGAGTTATTCCTTTTATATTAGAAACCTTTTAGGAATTTAAAATTAAGATTTATTTGGTACGGAGCTAAATATGCTAAAATAACTTAAACAGAACAGTCTGTTCATTTTATGATTCTTAACAAGTATGCACATGTAGTACCCTGTTTAATTATTCTTAACAAAATAATTTTTGGAAAGAAAAAATGTCGTTGATGCTGACATGGAAAATCCTTTGTAGTTAAATCACACTCCAGAGATCTTCTATGTATAGGCCTACATGAACTTCAAAAACATCCGAACAGCACTTATGTTCTGACTATAAAAAGACAAGGGGCACTTTGACAAATGGAAGGGAAGAACTTGATAGAAGCCACAACTTAGTTGAAATAAATGTCACCAACGCACTACAGTTCTCAAGTTTTCAGAGTGGATAGTTTTTCACCTGGCCATTGCCATGGTAATGGGTAGTTAAGTGACATTTAGGCTTCCATCTTGTGGAGAAAGATTCAAACCAGTTATAACGCCAACAAAACAATCTTTTTTTTTCAATCCACTGGCAAATTGACCCATAGATAAGGAATTTTGAAGTACAAAAACAAGATACTATCATTGATTTAAAATTTAATAGAATACAGGCTTGATGAGAGTGTTGAAAACTTATATGCCAAGAGTCATTAAGAAGATCTGCAAATTAAGGTTACAAATGATAGAACTGAAACTAAAAAAATCTTCTTTTGACTGACAAACAAATCTCAATGAAGTAGTAAAAACACAAGTATCACATGAGATTTCAACCCCAGGACAATGACAGCCATCTTCTTACGAAGCTTGCATAGGATGAGCCAACCTACTGCCATTGAAGTCATTTCCTGCTAACACCTGACATATGGTGGGTGGGTTTTTGCAGATGAAGGCATCACAGATTACATAATTAACGTACACTCTTTGCTTGCTTTCAGTACAAGACTGACCCAAAGACAGGTGCAAAGCAGGAAATCTTCACCAGGACGTAATCTCTAGGACTTTTGTAATACGTAATTCTTTTATTTAGATTGACAGATCAAAACAAGACAGTGAAAGTGCAAAAAAGGCATCATATAAGAACAGAATCAATAAACAAAACACATCGGGGAAATTCACAAATAACAATCTACTGTTCAATTGTTCAGCAACAATACACAAGCTCTTTCATAATTTGTAAAATGAAAAGACTTAATAAAGTCTTTGAATTTAGACAGAGCTTGTGCAATGTTTTATAAGGTAAATATCAAACTTAAAACAGCAGTAAGAAACACTAAAAAAAACACCATATATATATATCCAAAGCAATACGGGGCCTAGAACTTGATTTGGATGTTGTTTTGTTCAAAATTTCCTGGGTTCCCCCAACAAGCATTCCATCACCTCCCATTAACTTGGCTGAATATTTCCCTTTGTCATTTACATCTGTGACTACTTATTTTACATGTAACTCTAAGGAAGTGGTATATCTCAACACTATGATATTTGTTTGAACCACATACAGTACTTATAAGTGTGGAGGGAGGCATGTGCAAGTCTTGCATGTATTCAAATGCTCTGTTGTACATGTAAGTGTTGGGACCCTGCATTAAAATGAACAATTTGTTTCCTTAAGGAAAGATACATACATGTAGGTACCCAAGGTTCCTATATAAACATTTGAATCAGCATAAGACTTGCACAATCTCTAATCATATACTAAAACGGGAAGAGGGGACATCTCAAAAATCAAGACTTGCATCAGCACTTGAATGAGGAGAGAGGAAACGAGAGTACGTTTTCACTATTTGCATGTAATACAGTTTGCAGTAACACCATGTGATAAAATATCTACTTTGCTGTGTAGACTGTTCATATAAGAACTTGTCCTGCTGTTTATCTACTGCCACAGAATAGATAAGGAATCAGGAGACTACCAAGTTCAAACAAGAACAAACAGATGGGTAAAGTGGGGGACTTTACTTTCGCTCAGTGGATTGGAGGACTTCTCATTATATATTCAGTGCTGAAGAGTGAGATATCATTGGTCTCAATGTTCCACCAGCCTGCTAAAGTCATTGTAAGAAGAATTGGATAAACCTTTAGGCTTCATTGACCTGATTCATCATCACAATCATCAAAGAAGTATACAAAACCACAACATGTATCTCTTTGATCAGGATTAGGATTAGTCCTGAAGACTATCAGAGCCTACACAACTCTCAAGAGATAATGAAACAGTAGCATGCAACATCACAGCATGTATCTCTATGATCACAGTTAGGATTAGTCCTGAAGACTATCACAGCCTACACAACTCTCAAGAGATAATGAAACGGTAGCATTCAACATCACAGCATGTATCTCTATGATCACAGTTAGGATTAGTCCTGAAGACTATCACAGCCTACACAACTCTGAAGAGATAATGAAACGGTAGCATGCAACATCACAGCATGTATCTCTATGATCACAGTTAGGATTAGTCCTGAAGACTATCACAGCCTACACAACTTTCAAGAGATAATGAAACGGTAGCATGCAACATCACAGCATGTATCTCTATGATCACAGTTAGGATTAATCCTGAAGACTATCAGAGCCTACACAACTCTCAAGAGATAATGAAACGGTAGCATGCAACATCACAGCATGTATCTCTATGATCACAGTAAGGATTAGTCCTGAAGACTATCACAGCCTACACAACTCTCAAGAGATAATGAAACGGTAGCATGCAACATCACAGCATGTATCTCTATGATCACAGTAAGGATTAGTTCTGAAGACTATCAGAGCCTACACAACTCTCAAGAGATAATGAAACGGTAGCATGCAACATCACAGCATGTATCTCTATGATCACAGTAAGGATTAGTCCTGAAGACTATCACAGCCTACACAACTCTGAAGAGATAATGAAACGGTAGCATGCAACATCACAGCATGTATCTCTATGATCACAGTAAGGATTAGTTCTGAAGACTATCAGAGCCTACACAACTCTCAAGAGATAATGAAACAGTAGCATGCAACATCACAGCATGTATCTCTATGATCACAGTTAGGATTAGTCCTGAAGACTATCAGAGCCTACACAACTCTCAAGAGATAATGAAACGGTAGCATGCAACATCACAGCATGTATCTCTATGATCACAGTTAGGATTAGTCCTGAAGACTATCAGAGCCTACACAACTCTCAAGAGATAATGAAACGGTAGCATGCAACATCACAGCATGTATCTCTATGATCACAGTTAGGATTATTCCTGAAGACTATCAGAGCCTACACAACTCTCAAGAGATAATGAAACGGTAGCATGCAACATCACAGCATGTATCTCTATGATCACAGTTAGGATTAGTCCTGAAGACTATCAGAGCCTACACAACTCTCAAGAGATAATGAAACGGTAGCATTCAACATCACAGCATGTATCTCTATGATCACAGTTAGGATTAGTTCTGAAGACTATCAGAGCCTACACAACTCTCAAGAGATAATGAAACGGTAGCATGCAACATCACAGCATGTATCTCTATGATCACAGTTAGGATTAGTTCTGAAGACTATCAGAGCCTACACAACTCTCAAGAGATAATGAAACGGTAGCATGCAACATCACAGCATGTATCTCTATGATCACAGTAAGGATTAGTCCTGAAGACTATCACAGCCTACACAACTCTGAAGAGATAATGAAACGGTAGCATGCAACATCACAGCATGTATCTCTATGATCACAGTAAGGATTAGTTCTGAAGACTATCAGAGCCTACACAACTCTCAAGAGATAATGAAACGGTAGCATGCAACATCACAGCATGTATCTCTATGATCACAGTTAGGATTAGTCCTGAAGACTATCAGAGCCTACACAACTCTCAAGAGTTTTTGAAACGGTAGCATGCAACATCACAGCATGTATCTCTATGATCACAGTAAGGATTAGTCCTGAAGACTATCAGAGCCTACACAACTCTCAAGAGATAATGAAACGGTAGCATGCAACATCACAGCATGTATCTCTATGATCACAGTAAGGATTAGTCCTGAAGACTATCACAGCCTACACAACTCTCAAGAGATAATGAAACGGTAGCATGCAACATCACAGCATGTATCTCTATGATCACAGTAAGGATTAGTCCTGAAGACTATCACAGCCTACACAACTCTGAAGAGATAATGAAACGGTAGCATTCAACATCACAGCATGTATCTCTATGATCACAGTTAGGATTAGTCCTGAAGACTATCAGAGCCTACACAACTCTCAAGAGATAATGAAACGGTAGCATGCAACATCACAGCATGTATCTCTATGATCACAGTTAGGATTAGTCCTGAAGACTATCAGAGCCTACACAACTCTCAAGAGATAATATACGGTAGCATGCAACATCACAGCATGTATCTCTATGATCACAGTTAGGATTAGTCCTGAAGACTATCACAGCCTACACAACTCTCAAGAGATAATGAAACGGTAGCATGCAACATCACAGCATGTATCTCTATGATCACAGTAAGGATTAGTCCTGAAGACTATCAGAGCCTACACAACTCTCAAGAGAAAATGAAACAGTAGCATGCAACATCACAGCATGTATCTCTATGATCACAGTAAGGATTAGTCCTGAAGACTATCACAGCCTACACAACTCTCAAGAGATAATGAAACGGTAGCATGCAACATCACAGCATGTATCTCTATGATCACAGTTAGGATTAGTCCTGAAGACTATCACAGCCTACACAACTCTAAAGAGATAATGAAACGGTAGCATTCAACATCACAGCATGTATCTCTATGATCACAGTAAGGATTAGTCCTGAAGACTATCACAGCCTACACAACTCTCAAGAGATAATGAAACGGTAGCATGCAACATCACAGCATGTATCTCTATGATCACAGTTAGGATTAGTCCTGAAGACTATCAGAGCCTACACAACTCTCAAGAGATAATGAAACGGTAGCATGCAACATCACAGCATGTATCTCTATGATCACAGTTAGGATTAGTCCTGAAGACTATCACAGCCTACACAACTCTGAAGAGATAATGAAACGGTAGCATTCAACATCACAGCATGTATCTCTATGATCACAGTTAGGATTAGTCCTGAAGACTATCAGAGCCTACACAACTCTCAAGAGATAATGAAACGGTAGCATTCAACATCACAGCATGTATCTCTATGATCACAGTTAGGATTAGTCCTGAAGACTATCAGAGCCTACACAACTCTCAAGAGATAATGAAACAGTAGCATTCAACATCACAGCATGTATCTCTATGATCACAGTAAGGATTAGTCCTGAAGACTATCAAAGCCTACACAACTCTCAAGAGATAATGAAACGGTAGCATGCAACATCACAGCATGTATCTCTATGATCACAGTTAGGATTAGTCCTGAAGACTATCACAGCCTACACAACTTTCAAGAGATAATGAAACGGTAGCATGCAACATCACAGCATGTATCTCTATGATCACAGTTAGGATTAGTCCTGAAGACTATCACAGCCTACACAACTTTCAAGAGATAATGAAACGGTAGCATGCAACATCACAGCATGTATCTCTATGATCACAGTTAGGATTAGTCCTGAAGACTATCAGAGCCTACACAACTCTCAAGAGATAATGAAACGGTAGCATTCAACATCACAGCATGTATCTCTATGATCACAGTTAGGATTAGTCCTGAAGACTATCAGAGTCTACACAACTCTCAAGAGATAATGAAACGGTAGCATGCAACATCACAGCATGTATCTCTATGATCACAGTAAGGATTAGTCCCGAAGACTATCCACGCCTACATAAATATCAAGAGATAATGAAACGGTAACATGCAACATCACAGCATGTATCTCTATGATCACAGTTAGGATTAGTCCTGAAGATTATCCGCACCTACATAAATCTCAAGAGATAATGAAACGGTGACACTGTTAATCACCTTTTTTATTACTTACATTCTAGTTTATCCTCAGGTTTACCACCTTCAAGCAGGGAAAGATAGCAAACAATATCCTTCATGTACACAACCTGGTCAGCTACATCTGGATAGCTGGCCCCACCCATACCAGGGATGGTCTGCATACCATCTTCATTCCCTGCACTTTTGCTTCTCTTTTTCCTCTTCTTCCGGAATGAAAAGAAGAACCTGCTCTGTTTGACTTCTTTGTCTGAGGAAAGGGGGAAGAAAGTCACATACTAATCCATTACTGTCAATAGGTAGTTACTACAGCTTCTACTGTGTTTGTGACTACATGTATATACTCCAATGGAGATACTACATTAGTCCACTACTGCCAATAGGTTACTACAGTTTCTACCTTCTTTGTGACTACATGTATATACTCCAATGGAGATACTACATTAGTCCACTACTGCCAATAGGTTACTACTGCTTTTCTTTGTGACTACATGTATATACTCCAATGGAGATACTACATTAGTCCACTACTGAATATTGTCAGTACATAATAAAATAATAATAAAGGTTATTTATAATGCGCCAAATCAATCTAAATAGATATTCAAGGCACAGAGAAGAAGAGACAATGACGAGTGAAGAACAAATTCAATGAGACCAAAATAACAACTGAGGAAATGAACAGTGTAGGTTACTACTGCTTCTACCCTCTTGTGACCATATACCCCAAATGAGATATTTGTGTCTGTTCAACCTTTTCAAATCAGGTTACATAACATTTTCCCTTGAGCCCAAAAAAACCCAGTATTAATTACATGTCTTGTACATATCAAATCTAATTTTCCAAATCTGCTAAGACTGTTGTAAACCCAGAGTTGTAACATTGTTGTTTCGAATTACAATGTGAGGCCATTAACCATTTCTACATTCATACCACAAGTCATTTTGGTTGGTAAGCAGTTTGCAACAGCAAATTTTCTTGTTCTAAAATCAAATAAAGCACTTTGGGCAAACTGCTACAATTGGATACATGTATCTACTATATTTGAATATAAGAAGCAGCAATGGTAATGCTTGCTAATGGTAGCACCACCCAACCAACATTTATAACACCACCCCTTTCCAAATTTTAAACTTTACCCTTCTAATTTTCTGATAAAATAATTTCAGACAAAAATATTCAAACACTTATCAATTAGCTGCATAATAATTTTTTAAAACTTTCTAGCAAATTATCTTTACAATCAGAACCATAAATATTAATATTTGGCAAATGATATAAAGTAATGATAAAGCCTGCCTTTCTTTTTCCTGTTGTTAGACACTGTAGTTTCACTTTTAGGACTATCTGCCTGAGCTTGTATAGCATGAGTAGTGGAATGACTAGATGGAGTGCCATTTGAGGCATTGGACTTTTTGGATGAACTACGTGACTGGGCAGGGCTTGCATTATCTGTAGTTCCTGTAAATATAACATGTTAAAAAAAAAACATGATGAAAAAATGTTGATACTAATCATGTAAGAAAAGAACCTCATACTTTTGTTTGAAGATGTATCAACCAGAGCCTAGCTTCAATGACACAGCTGCTTTACAATGTACCATTAATACCGGCATCAATCTGTGTTTACAATAGCACAAAATCACAAACCTCAATGCTTCTACATGCCAGTAATTTATAAATAGTCAATAAACTTTGGCTTATTGACAAGCATATTTGCATTTATAAGGCTTTGTGACTTGTATAAAGTCCCATGGAACTAGGCTCGGATACCTTTTCAACTTTGACATTTTTGCTGAAAATACTGATGGAAAGCATACTGGAAAAGAAAATTCAATGAATTCATCACTGAAAGAGAGGCTCCAAGGTCAAATTTAGCTTTGCAATGGACTCATTTTCCAATAGAAAGAGTCCTTATTGTCATTGTATTTGATACCCTTCCAGTGTAAATTCTATCATATCACATTTCAAAGACATGGGTCATTACATTTTTGAACAAGACGTTTTTCATTCTTTCCCAAATTTTGATTCTATTCAATTAAAGTGGCCTTGAATTTGACCTTTACTGACAAAAAAAATCTTCTTTGGAATGTACAGACCAATTTGTTATTGACATCCAATGACGTCGTGTTTCAAATTTTGCTCTGAAAGATTATCAGAAAAAAAAGACAATTTACACCATTTTAACATGAGGTTAGAGACTGGTAATTTTGTCTCCAACTTTCATAAGGACTCTATCTATTGGAAGATGAGTGCACTACAAAATGAATTTGACCTTGGAGCCCCTCTTGAAATTGTCTTTGATCACTAATGCATTAATTGGATAAAGCCTAAAATATTTTGTAAATCAGTAGATCATAGGTTTTGTTCATCATACTCACGCAAAATTTGCTAGTAAACTAACTAGTACAAACACAATTTTTACAATGTAGTCAAATTCATGTTTGTATTAGCTATAGTTATGAAAAACTCAGCATTCTCAGACATTGTTAAATAATGATTTAGCAACAACAATTCAAGGATCTGTACTTGTTTTCACTTGCTACAGCAACAAAATAAAGCAACTTGACTTTATTGAATGACAGCTTTTTACATGTAACTATGATCAATTCAGTTATATATAATCCATCCAGTGGTTAAATGTACTTGGTAAATTTTTATATAACAATCAAACTTTTTGCTAGCAAAATGATTTCAACAGAAAGTATGCAAATGAAATACATAAGAAATAAACCATCAAACACCTTGCAAATGATGTAATTAAGTACTGCATGTTCTAAAGCTGTTTTTGTGTGTGCATCTTTTAGGGGTTTACATCCTCTACCATCTGCCTGCATTTCAGATATTGCTGGCTGGGTTAGTTTCAAAAGATGCACACACTCAGCTTATTACATGTATTATCTGTCATGCAACAAAAACTACAATGACACCCCTTAAAGGTCAAACAGTAGCTGTGTGAAGAATATACAAGAGGTGCAGACTCAAAGGTGCATAATCTCCACAAATGTTTAAGGGAAAACCCTTCCATCTTAAAAGTCTGACAACTTCTGGATAATTACATGTAAATGTTAATCACACTTTTTTCAATGACAATCATGCAGTTAACCAGATTACAAGAACGACAAACAAAACAATGCATGCAAATGCAAAATCTCCCACTCCATGTGCATGGAACAACAATAATTAGTTCAATGTGCATAATTATTAGGAAAAGGCTTGCTGTTTTTATTTTTTTAAGCCGCACTCTTGCACTCTTGGCATACATAGTACTTACAATATGCAGCTGTAATCAAAATGAATTACACTGGAAAAAACCAAAAACCGACGCACGTGTACACCTGTGCTTGCATGTGAAAGCATGTATAATTGGTTAAGATATGTGCAGTGCGTAACCACACAAAATGTGTGTATATGTATTATGTGTACATAGTAGCACTTGTCAATATGTCATTATGCTAAAAAGATTGTATATTTTTAATCAAGGTTTGCACTACATGTTGAACATCTCCTTCCATTGATTACATTTTTGTTAAATTAGATACATTTGGTTACAAACATATGTATGTACTACACCATGCTTTAATTTTTTTCTTATATGGGGGGGGGGGTAATATTAACACGAAAGTACAAACTAATTCTACTACGGACACTAACAAGAGTGCATTCCATTCGTTAAAAGAAGATAATGGGCCTCTTAAGCTCAATGTGTATTAATGGACAGAATTACATGACAAGGTTTAATTGATACAGATACAGTAGTCTTTAATCACACTAGACATTGATGGATTTCATTATATTAATGATCAAGGACGAAGTAAATATCAAGGACTAGTGGGTCCAGCCTGAATGGGTCTCATCAACAAACGACTAGGATGAACTGTGAAAAGTCCAAGTTTAGAATAAATTTTCCTAAACCAAATATAACTAGGATGCTCAAATACAATTTCAAAAATAGCACTGGGGTGTCTCATTTTTCAAATTACAGATCAAGTAACTGTCTCCGTGTGTTTAATTAATTGTCATTTATGGAAGCATGTCTCCCTGACAAAAAAACTCTGCCACTCACTCAATTCGTTTGTATCGGTTTTAGGAGTCCATTATTTTAATACTATAAATTAACATCACAGATCTCAAAACAGGAAATTATTTTTCATATTCAAGGCTATTTCTCAACAGAGATGACCAAATCTTAACCTTGCCTTTAATATCAATAGAACAATACATGTATAAATATTCCTGGAGAATTTTTGATAGTCTGAAATATGAGAAAAAACATTGAAGAGTACGAGAACTGGCTATTAACCAGAAACCTCAAAGTAAAACCCAACTCTTCCAAGGCACTGAAAGTCTCTGGAATCTTCTATGTGCACGAGACAAAAAAGTTTATATCCCATCTGAAAGACAAGTATTTCTGGTTAGTGCCTTACTCAAGCTGATCAAGGAAACAAGCATGATACCCTGACAGGCCAGGATGTGGCTTTGTTAAAGGACTATGTGTGGTCATCAGCCTTGGAAGGCAACCCTCACAAGAATTAGGGCAAACTCTGATTCCAAACCTGGGCAGGTAGGGTTCATCAGCCTTGGTTGGCAACCCCCTCCTGGGCGGTCTGCAAGACAACAGTGGGGTTGTGCACAGGGCTAACAGCCCAGCCATAGAACCATGGAGCTCAAACCATGAATGGTGGGGAAGATGACAAAGCTCGTAACAATGCTGGAAAAGTACAATATCGACATAGCTGGCATACAGGGAACTAGAATGCTAGGACAAGAGAGAATCAAGGAACAAGGATGGGACATAATTATTCTTGTCAGCTTACAGATAGCATGCACACGTGAGGTGTAGGACTTGCTCTATCACACTGAACCTAAAAAGCACTGATTAAATACAAATTTATTGGTGAGCAACTACTCAAAATGTTCAAGTCAAGGAACTGAGAAACTGTTTTGAAGCCCTAGAAGACCTTGATGCTGAAGCGTTTGTAGATAAATCTTGGAAAAGATTTAAATATGCTGTAAATATAACATCATCAGAAGTTCTTTGTTACAAAACGTCAAAAGTAGATGAATGGATATCTGGAAGATCTCTGGAACTTGTAGAAGAACGGAGGCAAGCCTTGCTGTAACAAGTACAGGCCCCTACAAGTGAGTATACCCCCAAAAGAATTTGGTATCACACTGCATTACAGTTGGTCAACGTATACAGACTTTTTTAAAATCAAAACAGGAGCATAACATCACAGGGATGTGTATGGTCATGTATCAAGTATCTTTATTGACTGGGTTTTGATACGATTCCAAGATTAAGCAATTTACGCTCACATTCAGAAGGAGTAGCTGCTATCCTACAGAAATACTACGCAATCTAGACTTTGCTGATGACATCACACTCTTAGATGATGATGAACATAAGACTCCAAGCATCAACAAGAACAGTGATCACATAGGTACACAAGTGGGATTGAATATAAGCAAAACTAAAACCAAAGTGATGCCTGTTGCTAATAGTCCATTAACATCAGTATCATTGGATGGAGAGCAATTGAGCATTGTCTCAAGCTTCCAGTACCTTGGTAGCTACATTTCAGGAGATGGCAAAGTAGAAAAGGAAATGAATGTAAGGATTGGTAGGAGCTGCTTACACTGTACAAGGGCTTGGACAACATCTGGAAACAGAAGAATATTTCCCTCCAGCAGAAAACATGCTACTGCAAGTCCTGTGTTGTATAGAACCACACAGACTAAGAACCACAGGGGCAAACATGTCTGAGAATAAGACCAACACTTCAAAGTGCAAGACTGACATCAAGACCTCATCATTGTGTAAACTAAAGAAGTGGCTCAGTGAAGGTTGAGAATCCAGACATTTACATATTGTAGATGCAGGTTTACAATAACATGTAATAATCAATTCAATCTTCCACAATAATCTAATAAGAAACAATAATCTTTCTTCTACATGTACAACATATCATGTATCTTTAGCGCAGAGATATTTCTTCCTGTATTTATGGGACTATTTCTTTTCTCCATTCTACATGTTAATCACAGAGACACTTTTCATGAGATCTAAGCCAAAAAAGGGTTATTTTTATGTGTTGGTGTATGATGTCTGGGCCAAGGATCTCCCCTGGGAAATTGTGGTTGATGAAAAAGGGCAGTGAAGCATGTCATATGCAATAAAACGGCCTTCTTAGTATCTCTTCAACTAGCCAGGAACAAACTACTTTGCTGCTTCACTGAAACAAACTAATGCAGACATTTCTTGGAGTCAACAAACAATTACATGTGTACTTCCATTTCTTTATTTATTTATTTATTTTTTTTAAATAATGTGACCTAAAAATTCTAATTCTCATACAGATCCTGTTTCAACTGTTCATCTTTTCTCTTTAGCTCTAACGTATAAATATAACAAAAAATCTAAAATATTGGTTGAAGACTTCATATTATGGTTAGTTTCATCAGATTTTATGTGTGCTTTTTGTTAATGATATGCATATACATGTATATCGATATACATCATCAATATACATTTCCTTAAATCAAACCAAAATGCATACATGTACTTATATCTTACATCCTATTTGATACTCCATTAGTTTCATGACACTTTATAGTAATTTTTTAACATCACCACTGTCAAAATAGATTTTACATCTTGGATTTAAAATATTGCAGCCAGATATCTCACAACACTTAGCAATGTTTTCCTAACCACTTTCGTGCAGAGGTACCTTTACCATTCAGAAATCAAATTAGTTTACACGGAAGACCAGTTGTCATTGTATTAGTTTATGTTGAAAAAACAACAATACAACAAAATGGCTGACTCCAAAATCAAATTTAATATAAATCTATAAAAAGAATTGTTTTCAGTACAACTTAACAAATGGCGTACCCAAGGTGACAGCTTTTGTCCTATTCCAATCTACATAAAATAAAATCAATAAAAGTAAATGAAAAAGCATTTCCTTTTACGTCACAAAAGACGTAATCAAATAATAACAAGTAATGGAACTTTCTGCCCGAAAGAACATTTTTTTTTTCTAAACCAGTGCATGTTAACATGATGCATTGTTCAAATCAACAACAAAATTGTATGTTGTTATAGCTCAATGGACTTAAGTTCTGAAGGCCAAGTTATCAGACTATGGTTCAAATCCCAATCACAGCATTTGTGATATTGAGCAAGACACTTGACTATAACAGTTTTGGGAGTACATACTGTACATGAACGTATGACATTGATATGTGGGGGGATTTAAGTGAAAATTCACCTGATGTGGATACATTACTATTCCCCTTACTTGACAAAGTAAGTTATTGTTATATATTTCTAATTATGAAACTAAAGATTAATCACTGTAGTTCTCAAGCCTAAAGAAACCTTTAAACAAAGGTGCTTGCTACGTGAACCAGAAACACTGGGGTAATTCCCCTACTCTCCCACGATAAGTGTTCTGGGTTCTTTAAAGTGCACTACCGATCCTATTACACGGGACCTATACGGTTTAGTGTCCCATCTGAAGGACAAAGCAATTTTAGTAAAGTATCTTGCTCAAGTACACAAGTACCACAACTGGGATTCGAACCCACATTATGCTGCTGACAACACCAACATTTGAGTCTGGTGATCTAGACCACTCGGCCACAACACTCCACATTCTTGTAATATTAGAGACGTACATTGCACGTACGTACATACATACATTCATGTAGAATGAGAGTATTCCTTTATTAATGGCCCACCCTACAATAGAGGATACTACACTATGCAGCAACAGCAAACATGGTACATATTTTCCCTTAAATTTGAATTCATAAATCAAAAATTTTATTTATAAGTTGGTATATAACTGGTTGAATAAAAAATTTGTTATGTATGAACTTTTGATTTTTACATTCACTACATTGTTACCAATTCAAAGTAATTGTTCATAAATTGTTTCATATATACATGAAAATTCATTAAATCTTGCAACTGAAACTAAGCATGATTTATGTCATATATGTAAATTCTTTTATTTGCTAAAAGGTTGCTAAGTTAACATTTCAAGTGAACTTCCCTTCTATAAAGTTTTGTAATAATCACTTAGTGCAAAGCTGTAGGTTGAGGTAAAGAGGGCTGTCAGGGGCTGGTGATGGAGTATCAATTTCAACAAAAAGAAGCTTGCATCTCCAGAGGGCTTGAAATCCAATTGTCACCTGACTAGTTGAAAGGGTTAATATTAATTATCTGGAAATGTATGGGTGTACATGAAAATCAAGAACAACTATGTATCCCAATCAAAAACACTCTTAGTTTACTTTTGACCTCAAATGGCAAGCATGTTCAAGATACAGGTCTGCATTATACCTTGCAGAAAACCAAAGTAATTAACAAGCCAATATCCTGTAGCCCCCAGCGCAAGTACAAATCCACACCACACATTATCAGTACTGACTAACTGTTTAGTTAGTCAGGCTAGATCCCTGGTCTTGCATGTACAGTACATGTACAGTAGGTACTACTGCCCATTTCGCCCACGCAATACAACACTGAAATATAATCCTGGACTGAAAGATTGGAGGGGGGAGGGAAAGGGATGAGAATCTCAGTCAGGAAAGGGGGGTTATAGGCACTGAAACGACAAAAGTACCCACGAGAAACTCAGTAATCAACAATGCTCTCAGGGAGAAGTGACATTTCTACAAGTATTAGCGTGGCTTAAGCAGTATTGATCTTGCGTTGCTGTATCCAAATACAATCCCACTGACCAATGTTTATCTGCCACGATATCTTCTTAGGGGTCTTAATGCATAGTGCTAGAAGAATTCTCAAGCTGCCGTTAGACTTACTTCTATATTCAGGGTATTTCATAAATTTCTGTTTTTGGTTTCAGGAAATGGTACATTTTCTAAAACAGGGTCCACTGTATTATTGACTTGTTTATGTTTTAATTATATTTGGCCATAAGTGTGTCCTGTACTGGAATCTTCTAACCAAATGTGATAAATCTCAGATCAATTTCTTCATAAAAACTTTAAATCTCCTTCAAAAGACTGTGTAAGTTGACCTCGAGAGCATACAAGTTTTGGCAAGAATTTTGACTTCCAGGAACATCATATTGCAGCTACAGACCAATCCATTAAGCCCCCCCCCCCCCCACCTTAGCAACTGCACATGGTGTGATGACTTTCTTGCCATGATCGCAGCCAAACACACGTATTGGATACAGACACGTACTTGGTTTTGGTAAACGGTACAAATTCAGTTTCGTGGCCTTTTGAGCTGTGCCTTGAGTCGAAAGAAAAATGCAGACAGGATCACTTTTAAACTACTTTTACACGACAGCACAGGGACGGCTGCTGTGGGAATTGCACCAACAGAAATACAAAAAAATTTAAACAAAACAAAACAAAAGTTAGTACAGTTGTATGTGCTGTTGTGTGTCAGAACAATGGTGGCGGTTTGTTTACTTTCCGTTATTGGAATTTTAACGCTTCAGACTTTTGTTGGACTTTCAGTGGCATTGTCAAGACTGTGATTGGTCAATACGTTAGTAGGCCGGGCTTTGTGGATGGGTCAATTGTGGAAATGTTTAATGAAAAGAAAAACTTGTTTTGTGCTGTTCAAAAAAATTCATCAAATGAATACGGTTTAAATAAAAAAAATCTCGATTTTAAAACTTTAAACAGTTTTGCAAATTTTTGAATAATAATTGTTTTTTCAAAGTGACCTTAATTTTCACTTCATGTATGAAACCTTAAAACCCAAGCAACAAGAGGTGATTGTCGTGATCCATGACATACCCGCAAACTCAAGCATGCTGCTGCATGTAGTAGTAGTACGGTACACAAACTGTATGAAATAAGGACCTGGTTTCCCATCGTCGACAAGCACTCACACAGGATGCAACGTCGAATAAAATCAACGCAATTTAAGTACTTTATGCGCTAGGTAACATTGCACTTATCCCACATTAAAATATTACCCAACCCGGTTTGTGCAAGAAAGTCAGCCTGAGTTCGCAATTTGACACTCCAAACTGAACGTTGGAAATCAAGCAGTATTTCTTATTTTCTCTGAAGTTTTCCAAATTTTGTTTTAATTTTATTTCTTACATTCTAATTTTTAAATATAATCATTAAACAAGATTTAGTTTTTTTGGGTGGGATAAAGTATGTGACAAAAATAAAAGTCCCACAAAATTGAACCTGCATTATTCTCCCATAGCTGATGGCTGCTCAGAGGTGACCAGAAGCCCAATGGTAAACATTCCATATGCGCAATGATTTGTTCTGAGTTTTAATTTTCCTCTTTTTTGGATAAGGTTATCATATTAGATTAGCTATCCATTCAAATACCGAGGTCACATAATAAAAGCACGGGTAGCAAATGTTGGTTATTGCATTCAAGTTTCAATTATCATGCAGCCTTCATAGCTACTTATTATACTGAGCATGCATACATTTATTTACATTTACATAAACTAAATAAATTATAGACAACCAAATCCTTTTGATTTGAAGTGCTGGTTTAGGAGGAGGTTCATATCAAATCCTGAAACATCCCTACAAAGGTGTTTTGGAATTGGCCAAGAGCAAATCTTCAAATTTTTATATCTTTTTTAAGGATTACATTTTCAATTAATACAAGGCTTTTATGACAACACGGGCTTGATACATGTATATTGCATTGTACTGAAGTTGCTGCCCTTAACCAATAGACTCATTGCGCGGCCTGCCTCACGTGACCTATTGTGGGTATTAAATGTAAACAAACACAATGTCCTCCATAGGAAAATGTGGTACGGTACATGATTGTTGCATTTGTTTATTCAATCAAGGCTTTTCTTTCTCAAAATCGGTGAAAAACATTCCAGGGTTTGTACCAGAGACCTTCGAGTGGCTGAATAGTGCCAATAAGGACAGTACCTGCAAGTCTTGGAAATTGTACAAGTAATGAATAAATGTGCATGATGTGTACTAGTGCACGAGGGAACATTTAGGCCAGACGACCGCGACCACACACTTTTAAACTTGTCATAAACATAAATGTGATAATGTAAATGAAAGAATCCAATGATATTAGTAAGAGGTTGGAAACTTTACTATAATTCACAGAATGTTGTTTATAATATATATTTATGTACATGTATGTATGTATGTATGTATCAATCTTTAAAAGGTTATCTCATTATTCATGGTTGTATAGAGCATAAATAATTATCCTGGATGTCCTGTTCAAACCTTTAAATGAACAAAACCCATTCAGAATTGACCAAGATATGAGGAAAAAAACCTCAAAAACACATGTATATTCTGGGCCCTTTCATTGTTATAGGCTGCCTGCTGCTGTGTGTTTGAACAAAAACATTGTCAAACAATGTTTTATGTGACCTTCTAAATACATTTGTGTAACACGTTGTACACGTCCTAATAAATATGCATGTGTTATGCATATTTTGCATCCCGCGTCGCATTTGCTGTTTCTTTCAATATAGAGACTGCTACTGAGTCAGGTGTACATACTTCACAGCTCACTGAGAAGATAGGATAAGCAAATTAATTATAACAGAATATTATATTTATGCCTAAAATTAGCTGGTCCGTAAAATAAACTGAAAATTCATGAACATCAACAACAATTCAAAACTTTCTAAATGCTTTTTTAACTAGTTTGTGCTGTATAGCAAGTATATACGCCAATGTTTTAAGAGCCAGCAAACGATGACTTGTGTTTTGTATTTTTGTGTGGAATTCAAAACAAGAGCGTGCACAGAGTACACACTCACGGTGATATGTTTCGTTTCACACACACAAAGACAACAGATGGAGTCAGAAAATTTGTTTATTTTTTACCGATTAGGCGTTTTTTTTTGCATAATCCCTGATTCCAGACCTTTGTTCTTTCATTCCAAGAAGAGGATTAAGAGGCAACAAGAGGCTTCCACCATTGTGTATTCCTTGCATTTTGGCTCAACGGAGGTTAGTCCGAGTGAACCAAGGATCTGCCAGGCTTAGTTTTGGATTTAGAGCCAACCCTCTGCCGTAACTCACGGCCAAGGTTCTGCAATTCACGGTACTTAAAATTGACATATTCTCAATACAGAAATCTCAAATCCTGGTGCCTTAAAGAGAATCTTGGTTCTGTAAGCTTTGTCAAGTCAAGGTTTCTTTGAAAGAAAAATTATTCTAGCAATTTCAAGAAAATAATCCTGTCAGGCTGGACGGGAAAAAATGGCAGATTCCCTATGGCAACTGGTTTATGTTTGTTTTAATTTTGTAGTTGTCATATACCTACCACTGCCCAATAGCCAAGTGGTACAACATAAACTTTTGATTTGTTTTCCATGCTCCAGTTCTAACAATGTTGTAGTTATGAAGTTTTTGTATCTCAATCTTTGAATTATATGCATACATAACAAACATAATATATAGTTTTTTTAGGTACTGTACAGCATAAAGGAGCTGACAGTTACAGTAATCAGGATTTTTTTTATCCTGCTTATTATACTTGAAGCATGGGCATCCAGCTATTAATATGTGAAAAGTGCTGGCCCAAGAACTGACCCTTGAGGTACACCAAATGCTTCTTGAGATTCTTAAGTACCATCAATCACTTCACGGTTTCTGGGGTCACAAAAGTAACTAGAGAGTATCTGAGACTTGAAGGTTTGCATGGTGGAGAGACAATAAGTAAAGGGTTTACGGTGACACCATGTAACACTCTTTTAAAGAGGGTGCTCTGAGAAGAGCCATTGGTTTACTCAATGTTTCGAAAAGTATGCTCTGTTCTTCGTCAGGAGACTGCTGGATTCTGATGACTGTGGTGCTTTTATGAGTGCATGCATTGGACCATGTGTCTGGTTGATGCTGGCATTTGGTGCTCGATATTGTATCTTCATTGTGTTCTGGAAATCTCTGGAATTATCTCACAAATTAGAGAGTATCTCACAGACTCCAAACAGTTGACACAGCATGCTATGAAGAATTTGTTGATCTGGTGTATCAAATGCAGATGACAGGTGATCAAACATGACCGGCAAAGCTACCTTGCTGTAAATGGCCCTGTAAATGGCCCTGAGAATGTCATTTTGCTGTTTCTGTGATAGGATAACATTTAAAAGCTGACTGGAGAGGAACATCTAAATTGTTATAAGCAAAATAATGAGTTAGTGTGAGTGAGCCTCTTGACAATTTTGTCAAGTAATTTGACAAAAGAATGAAGTATCAGAAATAGCTTCACGGAGGCAATTTGAAAAGAAGAATTTCTTATGTGAACCAACATCTGAGCAATGCAAAAGAAGTTGGCCTTAATTATCCAATTTGGCAAGGTAGCAAGGGCGCATGTTTTGTTTTGGGAAACTTTTGAGATTTGGACAACTTTGTTATAATTTGTCTAAACATTTTGTTGACCAGATTATTGATAATAAGCAACATATCCAAAATAAGATGGCCCTGCCCCTCCTGTCCAAGAACATGTTCAAGAAATAGCTTCCAATGTTCGTATGCTTTTTGTTTTTCCTACAGAAAGCGTACGAACATTGCCAGCTGTTTCTGGAACAAGTTCTTGGACAGGAGGGGACAGGGCCATCCTGTTTTGGATACCTTGCCTAATATCAATAATCTTGTCAACAAGATGTTTAGAAAGATTATTAGCAATACTGCAGTTATCACCAGATGGAAACTTACAGTATTTAAGAAAGTCGAATCCTTGGCATTACAACAGGATAGTCTATTACAGAAAAATACTTTGAATACAAACACTACACAATCAAAGAGAGGCTGGGAGTGAAAATAGTCTGCCCTCTTGGACGAGTCTACTTATATATTACATAAATTTTGAAAAGCGCATAAAATAATTTAGAACCTGTGAGGGAGGGGGTAATTACCTGACCTCTTTTCCAGGGAAAACAACCTTATATGATCTATTAAAAACTTCTTGTCATTTACCTCTTTGGTATGTACAATGTACATCTAGCTGTGTATTGAAGAAGTCTCATCAACCAACAGCAGATGTCTACAACATTAATCTTGGGGTCTCCTGGGATATGAGACTACCAGACTATAATTTATAAATTTGCATCATCATATCACTATTATTGAATAAATATAAACGGCATGATAACATAACTCCAAGTGAGGCATTTATGTGTATCCTAGGACACAACATTTACATCTGATGGTACACACACACTGATTGAATTCCTTTAATTTAACATTCCAGAAGGCAAATGACAAAACAATCCACCAGTATAAGAATGTGACGGCTGTTAAAGGGATTAGGAGATTGTTAAATGGGTTCTCAACAAGCAAGAAAAGATGGTTAGTTTATGAAGAACAACCAGTAATGCAATGAACAGACGCACACATGGTAGACATGTATTAGATGGAGTATTAAAATTGCTTGCAGTGATTAAGTTGTGTCAAGCGCTTGTTCCAACTTGACTCCGTATACTTCAAGATTGCTTTATGTTTTAAAAACCATTTCCTGAAAACTAATTTACTTGAAGTCATTTACTAACAGAAAATGGATATAAATTACATGTACATGTATATAACATTTAAGTTGGTGAACTGTTTTTTTTTTTTTTTGCTATTTAAACAGTTTTATGTGAAGTTTCACAGATAACAAGTTCTGCTATACAGTATCTGACAGAAGTTACATATATTTGTTTAATGTATGTGTTCATGCATGTCAAACATGCTGTTTACATATTGGGTGAGTACGCATCAAAGACACATTATTTTTGGCAATTGTTTGGTTGATCATATGTCTTGTGCATTACGTATAGTTTTTTGTCATTTGGAATAAGCGCTATTGACCTCCTGTTCAGAGATCATGGTTTTTATGATTTTGTTAATGCAGTGACAGATGTAGCAAAGAATCCGCTCTGTGCATTTTCTATTGTATTTTTTTAGCGTTATTTGCACCACATTTTGATGTTGTTTAAAAAGAAACATTTCATGCTGGGAAGTATTTTGGCAGAATGTTTTTGCTTTGAAAACAACACAGCACTGTGTTTTTGAAACAGCATTGTGTATTGAAGCAATGAACAAAGCGGATATTTCAGGGCGATCATTGAGTGTTAGTCTCTGCAACATTGAAGCAGTGTACGTGGAATAGAACTGGTAGATGCATTGTTAGTGTGACAGAGTGATAGAGAGAGAGAGAGAGAGACAGGGATCACTGTTTTGGAAGATTAAATCCGATCTATTGGTTACTGATTTCTAAACCCCTACCCTGTTCAGTAGTAGTAGTAGTGGTGGTGGTGGTGGTGGTTGTGGTGGTTGTGGTGTCACCGCCTGTATGGCCTGTGGTTTTGGTAGTAGATGGCGGTGTTGTAGTTGTAGTTGCCGCCGCTGCTGCGCTTTTCTCAACCGGCGTTGCGCTGCCAGCCCCCGTACAGATGGGTGCGCAGGCAGTTTGCGTTGTGGCAGCTGCCATCATGCTGGTCACATCCAGCATTTCCTTACCCTTAAGGGTGTCATGGTGAGGTACAACTGGTGCAACAGGGGTCTTCTTGACAAATGATAAGAAGAGATGTCTACAGAGGTCTTCAGGCATGTCCACATCCAGATAGGTCTCCATAAATAACTTGAAGCCTTCATAGTTAATTGGCTGCAAACAAATTTCACATTAAATATAAGTGTAAATGGTGGTTCAAACTTAATTCAAATACATAAATGTCACTGAATATTATTATTCTAAATTAGCTACACATCATACTTATTTTACAAAAAGGGTTTAGTATGGTGGGAATACAATCTAGTAAGGTTTGCGGTAACACCATGTACTAATCTCTCTCTTAGTTTTGATGGTTTTGAAAAGTAAGCATTGTTTACAGTTGACAGTAACCAGTCATGTACATTGCTTTATAGACAAAGTACAGGATTTCTAAATAATGAGAAAATTTGAGAAAACGCTCACCGATTATAAAGTTTATCCAATACTCCAGAGAAATGTTCTAAAAAAATATAATTATGTATCTGAAATGCTGTCAATTAAACCCAATTGCTTATTTTGATTGCAACAATCAAAATTAAGCCAGATAAAACATTTTCTCATTGTGAGTCTTTTATTGTTTTAATCCCTCATCAACTGGCATCTGGATTCTTTGAGGCTCACAGTGTTCTGCTTAACACTCAGTTTGGCTTCTGTCATTCACGATCTACTATGGGTCATGTTTTAGATCTTATCACTGAGCATATAAATAGAGCGTCGGACAGCTGTGAAGCCAGGGTTGTGGCCCTTGACATCTCTAAAGGCTTTTTGGATAAAGTTTGGCATAGGAGACTTGTCTACAAGCTAGAATCTTATGGGAACCCTTGCAAAGCATCAATAACATGTTTTAATGACCAAACTAGTACCACAATGGATCACGAGGATGACAGGCAACGAAAATGAATTCATCTACACAAAAACAAAATAAGTGTAATTGAAAGTGCGGCTTTGAAATTCTGGATGCAACGTTCAAATGGGATTATATTGAATATTTTATACGTCATTACCTCTCATTATGCAAGTAACTATTCACCTGATGACTATTTAAAGGATACAACATGTATCCTTGTATCTAGAAACCTTATGCGAGAAATTTAAATCAATCAAATATGTCATTTTAAATGTATGTTATGTGAAAAATGGCGTCAATATGGGATTTTTGGACACCATATTATAAATGCAAACGTGCGGTTCATTGAAATCAAATTTTAGGGTGTTTCAAATGCATATTTACTAAAAAAAAACAAAAAACAAAAAAAACATTCTTGCTCATCAATTGATTCAAACTATTTCCTATGGTTGCAAACATCCTTACTGTTTTCACAAAGTGACAAATGGGTCAAAAATCACACAAATTGACAAATCTGTTTTTGAACAAATTCTTAACATGTTTGTTCTTGGCAGAGCGGTCAAGTGCACTGGGCTCAAGCTCTGGCTTTCTGATCAGTAGAGTGTGGGTTCGAGTCCCGGTCTTTGACACTTGTGTCCTTGAAGCAAGACACTTAACCATTATTACTTTGTCCTTCAGATGGGACGTAAAGCCGTTGGTCCCGTGCGTTGTGTAATGCACGTAAAAGAACCAAGTTACACTTATCACAAGAGAGGGGGTTTGACACAGTGTTTCTGGCAGTGGCTGCTGAGTGCACCGCACCACCTTGTAAACCATTATTACAAGGTGCTACATAAATGGCTCTCATAATTAAAAAACTTCAACAACCTGCCTTAAAAATAATATAATAAGTGCCTTGAGTACCTAATTGTTGGTAGATATGTGCACTATATAAGACTCCGGTATAATTATAATTATTAGTTGTTACCCATTGCTGTTAAAGTTTGCAGAAAATTTCAGGACCTAAGACGTAATAGTTTTTTAATTACACTAATTAGTATGAACGACGAATCGCTACATTTGCTATTAAGCATTTTCACGAAGTGAGGAATCAAGATTCCCTACTTTACCCATTGAAATACACACCACTGGCACAGTGCAAAACACCTGACTTTTTCGTTTTCACAAAGTGATGAATCTGTTGACCTATTTAAGTTTTGTGCTTTCACCAAGTAAGGAATCTCAATATGCAATGGTTTGTACACAGCTCTCTGCGTGCAAGTCTCATTTTTTGTTTTCAATAGTGACAAATGTGTTTTGGAATTAATAACTCATCAAAACAGTTGCAAGATTGAAAATATTGTGACAATTCTGTTTGAATGAAGAATTCAGCTTAATTTTGGTAGGAAAATTTAAAAGAAAAAATGGTAAGCAGTGTCCGAAACAGAGTTTTGGCTGTGTTGCAGATTACTCATTTCATGACGATGGTGACGATAATCCCATGGTATTATATAATATTTACATTTTGGCGGCCGTTTTGTTTTAAGCTAATATGAAAAATGCTCAACACCTACAGAGAGCCAGTGGCATTGTTTTTGAACTTGAGGGTCTTACCAAGCAGAATCCATCCAAAAGAAAACTGAAAACACTGTAACAAGGTTTGTCGTAGTGCACTGCCAAACTATAAAATGTGACCACTGAATTTAATTTGGCCTACGGGTTACTTGCATGGGGTGTTTATTGAAAAGTAGAGTATGGGAATGAATTAATTCTTCCCCAAAACAATTATGTAATATACCTTTACTTATACCAAAAACAAAAATCTATGGACTGTTGAAAATTACGTGGAACAAATGTTCATTGCAAATACAAGCCCCCAACACTAATGCTTAACACCCCATTTACAAGATCCCTAGAGATTGCAGGTGCAGTGATCCATCCTCTCTTAACCTTATTAGCAAACATCGATCATATGTAAGTGCTGTTCTGAACACATCGCATTATCATTCTCTTTCCACATGAACAAGAACCTAATCTTTACTGAATATTAATTGTATGTCAACATTTTATTTGGAATGAGAATTTGCCAATCAGGTTCTGAGAATCCGTTGACTCTTGTGTGATTTTGGTTAACTTTTTTGTATGGGTTTCTAAACTAATCTTCAATAGTTGCTTGACAAACTTAAAAAAGGTTTAAATACAGATTTTAATACACAAGTTATCGAGTCAAAGTCCAAGTCTACATATTTATGTCGTAATTGTTGAGTTTGAGTCACAATGGTTCAGTCAAATAATGGATTCTTGATGGAAATTACTGAATTAAAGTCTTTTGCACAATATATTAGGTTTGATATCTCAGTCTCCACTGTGTAATTATGATTAAAGCATTCTAACTGAGACTCTGAGAAGAAACGAAATTAATCTTTACTGAGTTATTGTACGTATCTCTGAGTTTGTAATACTTATGTCTTACCTGTTCTGGGTTATACTTGGAGAGGACACCGTTTCCATGGAATTCCTCTAAAACATCCTTCAAGGTCTTGCGGGAATCTGGACCCAAAAAAAAAATAAATAAATAAAATAAAATAAAAAGGATTGGTTATTTTAAACCAGTTAGTTGTTAACATTAACCTTAGGGTCAAAGAAAGAGTGGTCACAACTTTATTTGAAAACATTTATATTATATTGAATTATTGATTATAACCACTAAACCTTTGTCTGTATATCAAGGTAAGTGTTTGTTTGATTATGAACAAAAACGCGAGATTTTGTTCCAACATGTACATGTTCATGTACAAGCAAGTAATTCATAAAGGGGTTAATACACTTTCCCTTTAAGTAAATGCATTACTTATTGAAATATAAACCATAATTAACACAGTAAATATCTAGCCTACAATTAACACTTATGCTTAATGTACATGTGGCACAATATTTAACTAACGTAATTATGCAATGTACATCATTTAAAACCAGAATGTTTTCAAAATGTCAGAAACATAATTACATTGACACTAACCATAAGAACCAGATCTATATGACATTACACACATTTTTTTATGTACATGTATTGTTCAGTACATTGTACATTGACAGAGACTTAACAAACTAAATAATTACAGTTAACAACAATATACAATGTACATGTAGTAATTCTGTCTGTGATCATAACAAAAAGAACTTCATTATAAAATCTACTTACAACGTTTTGAATATAAGCATACATATTCCACTGGGAAGGGACTACAGTTTCGATACAACATTCTAATTAAGAGATTTAGACATTTAATAAACTAGTTGCTGCTAGATCCTGTGTGCTCTACACTCAATCAGTCACTCCATAATAACATTCAATGTGTAGCACAATTGGACAGTACCTTAAACTGATATTTCCTTTCCACTTCCTGATGACAAAAGGAAGTTTGTATTAAAAGACTTTAGGTACATGTCAACCATCTTCCATCCAGACAAAACATGTTATAGGCCTACCATTTACTTCCTACAGTTATTGAGGCGGTTTGACATTTCACATGTGTACCATACAGAAATTGCTCATTCATTTGTTTGTTGATCGGACAATGGTTTTCAGCATTTGATTCAATTGCCTACAGTCATGGTAGCACTGAAAACACGCATTCAGCACATGTAGACTTCATGTACATCTTGGGGAGGTACTTTCAAATAAAAGGTTGCATTTTTAAAGTTATTTATAAGAGATTTACACATATCTGTTCAGGTACATTCATAACCTACTTAAATTAAGTATTTTTAAGTTCAACTATGTCAAAAGATTATTTTACAACCAAGAAAATTTCCCCCGACTCTTATCGGCTCCTGGTACATCTTCACCATAAAAGCCATGGCATTTATTAAAAAGCCTGGGGTAAGAATAAAGGAGGTGATGGGGGACTTCTGTCTAATTAATGGGCCGATGATAACATACTCCCATTCTAGGCAGACCCATTACTCATATCCGACCTAGTTGACGTTTGTTATTTCTGATTCCATTTGTGTTGGGTTGACTTGATGACTTGCAGCGATATCGTCCATAAGTGGGTGCGCCTAAGGTGTGTGACATATTATCGATCAACTCACAGCTAGATATGTTTGGATGCTTCAGGAATCAATCTATGCTGAGTAAAGCTGCTGATTGTAACACACAGTGAGTTGGTCAAGAAACACTTTCTCTACATGTATGCAAGAAGTGAGCTTTGAATAAACACTCCTAAGCCATAAACATCACCGGTTCATTTTTTTTTCTTTTACGGTTGTTCACATTGTGTACTTTTTGTACACATGTAAATGATGTACATGTAGAATGTACATGTAGAATCTTCTTTATATCTTTCTTTCTCCTTTTTTAAATACTAAATCCCCTCTGATCAAAAATTGTTTAATGATAACAAATCACAGATGGTATTTGGAAAAATCAATTACAAAAACACATTTTCAATGTTTTTATCAAATTACACTACACTCAAGTACCTGTACTTGAAATATCTGACAGGCATTATAGAAAGGAAAGCACAATTGATGTTTGGAAATTTTTTTAAGAGAAAAATGCAATCTATATGCATTCTTTTTTCAATATTTGCAGAAGCACTTGGTTTTGCCAATACAAATCCAACATCTGGTGCTAAATACACTATTAACCTTGTACAGGAGAAGCCTCTCTTTTGTCTACTGTTAACACAACATTAGACAAAATGGTCCAGTTTGCTGGTTGAGTACACATAGCCTGGCAAGATTAATTATTTCAATTGATTTTCATGTTCAAATAATATCGTTATCAGCAAACTGCCCAGTCTTAAGAATATTGTTTGTTAATCTTATCTTATCAAAAGTTCATTACAGATGATCACTATATTGAAACTGAAGTGAACAAAATAATGTAGATGTGCTCTTTGGTTTCAACATTCCCTATTTCCAAATCCATGTGCAAAATAAAGCACTAATTCACCAGATTTGTTGGGTTACAGGCTTCTAATAGAAGAACCTAAGAAGAGGCTAATCACAAGATGAGGCTGAAGTGCTCCTTAATTATGGATAAATTCACAAAGACATTATATATAGGCCTACAGTACGTTGAAAATCACAGCTATTTACGTGTAGACTGCCATGCACTAGTCTACATGTATGTGTGGGATAGGCCTTATAATTATGTGCATTGGAAGATGTCAAAGGTTTGTAAAAGAGCCAGTGAGCATTCGTGTTAGAAATTATACAAGAGTTTGCCATTCACTTTGCCATCACTTGACACTAGTTATTTAGGCACAGTAGAATAGATCAACAGAAGACAATTATGGTATAAATGATCACTGAGGAAAAGTGATGATCCTACAATCACAGTACAGGCTGTTAATTAACTAACTAAAAAGGAATGTTGTGTTTCTAATGTGTGTTCTTCCACCAAACTTGGTTAATTACTTTCTAAGATAATTAATTTTATATCTATGAGGTTACAGAAACACAAACTCAATCAATAAATAAAAACAACAGTAGTAAATCAACAAAAGTACTATCTTAATATTATCACTTTCCAAGCCCTCAGGCTAGCCAGGAAATCTAGCAGCTGTTTGTGATAGTAAGACAAGGCCTCCTGTTTATAACTTCACTTCCTATTTGCCTCCTAATTAAAACTAGAAATTCTTGTTAAGACCTGACAATTGTAATGTCAAGGACAACATATACACAGGTTCTAATTAAATCAGTATCAATCAGTAATGGTTTGAATAGATACTCTAATGACAGGTGTAATAAAAAGCTGCTTGACAGTTCAATGAGTTCATTGTCTTTTTTATTCTACCATGTGATGTCACATACATACTCTTGATAAGCATAAAAGCTAATGAATGTAAAAACAATTCATGACATCCAGAGCTACATGCATGGTCTTAACACATGTGATCACAATCTGTATGTGTTAATGCTTTGGAATGTCATGGCAACAAGTAATGCCAAAAATCACTAAACGCAGGTTTACAGAGATGACAGAATTGGTAATAAACTCCATCTGTTGAAGAACTAAAATGTTTTTGTTTTAACCATAAATAGTATGAAAAGATGTATCATAAAAAATATTAATAGATTTCTATGAGTGAAAGATGACACTGGATTTTATAGAAATGAAACGATTTGTCTGCAAGTTGCAAGTTGATATACATACATTTGTATAGAATCGTGGTGTAATGGTACAGAGCAGTAGAGCACAACCTGTGATGAAATATTTTTACTATTTAATCTTTTGGAAACTTGAAGGTAAGAAGCAAATAATTCCAACTCTTTCCAATTTTATAAACTTGTTTACCTTCCTCTTTTAAAAAAGTGCGCACAGAAACAGACATAAGTCCAACTAAAAAGTGATTGTCTTTTAATAGACTGATTGCGCGACCAATGTTAACATGTCACCATAAACGAATGAACAAATGCAACAATCATCATGTACCGCACCAAACTTTCCTATCAGAGGACGTCGTGTCTGTTTACATTTAATACCCACAATAGGTCACGTGACGCGGGTCGTGCAATCGGTCTATTACACAGAGAAAGGAGAGCAACTACACAAGAAGAACAAAACTGCTTACTAACAACGCTTCAAGTATGAACTCAAATACTATAAAAAAATCTACATGTATACTGCAGTACTTACTTTAAGTTTGTTGTTTAAAACTGTTCCTTTTTTTTTCTTTTTTTTTTTTTTCAATTTCATCAAACATTTTATGTTTCATACAATTGACATAAAATTAAAGGGTGTACTTATTTTATAGACAACCTGACATGCAATGAATTTTTGTTCCTAGTTGACCCAACAGCATTTCTTATTACGACTTTCTTTCTACTTGTACCTCCCCTGTTTTCATGGCATAAGGTTCACTGTCCACACGCTCTAAGGAAAAATATCACACCGTGTATCTATTGCCCTGCACTAATGTAGGAACCAATTCTCCAAAGACATAGATCCTCGGTCAGGGTTTTGCGTAGGCGTTGATGCAGTAAAGAAAAGTATAGTGGGCTCATATTGTATGCGGAGATTCTCTTGGGGACCAATGTAGTGTGACGTTACCGACCGCTGACAACGGTGACTTTTGTGGATGTAAAAAACACAATAAGTGTGCACTGAAGATATCTTGAGCTGTGTTGTCACAATATACACTGGGGTTGAAAACATACAAGAGAGAATATTGGATGGATGTAATGTAGGATGTGAGGTAGATCTATAGATTAGGTATGTGTATGTATATCCACAAAGTACAATGACAACTTACTCCGACTTAAATTATAAAAAAAAAAAGCCTGAAGCAAATACAGGATTGTACCTTGCTACATGAAAGCCAGCTCAACTCAATTGTTTATGTGCTAACAAGTCCCATTTTTATAAAGTGTGAAAAATGTTGCACACTCTTTGGCTCATATAACTGCCTTTAACTTGCAGCAAATATTACTATTTCAACCACAATAACATGTGTGTCAATTGCAAAGTATATCTTTACAGGGTTTTGAATCATTGCATCTGTGTTTATATCAACATGTTGGTACAAATGTTTCCTTCAAATTTCATATAACATGTGTAAACGTTAATTTATAACAGAAAATATCTAAATGTGGCCATTATTATCAACAAAGTATTAAACAGTGTAGATTAGTTCATTATAATGACTAGCTCATGACACTGCTTCGTTATGTAAATCCTTTCTTACCTTTAAACAAACATAAAAACATGACTGATCTATTTGCCCAAAATATCTTAAGACCCATCCTTATATTTGTACATGTCATAAAAAACTGTTTTTTATTTAATTTAATCTGCCACCTCCCACCCCCACCCCTAAATTTAAAAACTATACAATTTTATTATTTTTTTATGTTGTCTTTTTGGGAGCAGCACATTTATTGGGCTGGCTGCATCAACAAAATACATGTAAAAACATATCAATAATAACATTAACCAATGTGTACAGCAAATTAATTATGACTTAATTAGTTCCTTAAAATGTTGAAAGTGATGTGTGTTGACACCAACATGTAATACATTTGTTAAAGTTAAAGTCCAGAGTTTGTGGGTCAGATAGAGAAGCCAAACATGTATTTTGATTTTCCAATAACCTCATAACCCACTCACTCTACTGTAGTCTCTTTATTGAAAATCACTCATTATCAATTAAAACAAGATGTATGCACCTATTTAAAGGCTGCATACTATTGGTTAGCCTCAGCATGTTCATTAGAAGCTGGGCTAGTTATCAGTCAGTACAATCGGTACATACATGTAGCTTTATTACTGATGCAACCACTGATATTATCTATATCAAAGTTTGCTATCACAGGAAGAAGATGTACAAATGTACATTTCTACCTGGGAATCGTTTTTCCTGAAAAATACTATTTATTTCATGATTCTGATGAAATTAAATACGCAGTAGACAAAACACCATAACTTTTATAATGTGTATACTGACCGACCATGACCATGTCCACCACACTCTGTGCTTGGTCCTTCAAGGCCATGACCAATGCCGAGGTACAAGGCACAAATAACGGCCGGTTAATTATTCCTTGCGCAGTCATCATGAGATTGTAGCCGTTACGACAACGATGGCGTCTTACCCTGCACCACGAGGGCAGTATAGTTCGACTGGAAACTCGTGGCTGAGCATTCACAGGTGGCATTAGTCCCTTTTGCTGGCTAATCGATTGCACTTGGCATAAATAATACCCTTGATTTACGTTCTCCGACAGTGACACACACTCCCACAAACTGTAGTCACACACCACTGAAGTAAACTGCTCCCAGGCCTTGGCCACAGCAACAAGCAAATCTTAAAATATCTAGCCCTTAACTGACAATGAATCCTGCAGTTTCACTTCCCTCTAGAAATACTTCATTATACACAGGTATGCATAATCACTGTTGAGAACAGCTTGCCTGGAGCTACACAGATAAGCACAGCTTGATTGTGAGTGAAAGCAATCCTTGAGTATAGAATGGTGACAGTAACTCCATGGTTATGGTAATCTTGGGGTGATGCTGGACAGATCAAACTGAAGAGTTGCACAGCTCACTACTATGGAAAGAGTCACAACTAAACACTTCCCAAGTGATGCACACATTGATGATCATGAACTGGGTGGGCACTGGACTACTCTAATGTGCACTGGGTTGTTGTAGCATAGGTTCTGTATTTAACAACAGTTGTATACATTGTATGTTGGATGCGTGAGATGTGTCTACATACAATGATGTAGATGAATTAAAATGATAAGTGGATGAAAACTTTAAAGATGTCATGAAATTGACACACAAACTTGATGGACGGTGAAACTGACCAAAGCTGACAATGTAAAGTGACTCTCACAACATGTACAGCGTCTATATATACATACGTAGGTATTAAATATTCCAGATGACCAGAAAACCTACGTAAAACTGCCTACGTATACTGTACATCTGTACAATGTTTGTCTATTGACTGGATAGCAGTAATGCAATGACAAATCCTCTATAACACATTTGGAGCTTCTGTCCACAACATGTACAGCAATTGCTTATGTTGTCATGCCAACAGTTCATTCACTTTTCTACAGTTACACTCAGTGAATAGCTACATGTGTATGTAGATGTACATGTAGTATATTACATACTGCACTTTACAATGTCACAATTACATAAAACATTTTACATGCACCTCCATCCATGTATTATCAGAACTGAACCCAATCTAACATTGAAACAAATGACAAATAATCACAAATAATTCAGAAAACTAAAAGAAACATATTCAATGTACTTTTATATTTTGTTTTGCAGCAGCAATTACATTTACACACATTGTAGGCTATATGTGAAGGTTCAGAAAATGAAATGTTTACATCATCATAAGAAACGTTATATAATAGACCGATTGCACGACCCACGTCCTGTGACCTGTAGTGGGTATTAAATGTAAACAAACAAAATGTCTTCCATAGGAAAGTGCGGTACAGTACATGATGATTGTTGCATTTGTTTATTCGATTAGGGCTTTTCTTTTTCGAAATCTGTGAAAAATATTCCAGAGTTTGTACCAGAGACCTTCCAGTGGCTGAATAAAGCCAGTAAGGACAGTTCGGGAAGTTTGAGAAATTCAACAATGAACATATACATATGTTCACAATAAGTTGCACGACGAAACGTTTGGGCCAGAAGACGACCACGATCACACAATTTTTAACGAAAGAATTTCACAGTTTTGAAGCTGAAATTGTTCAAAGAAAAGGCTTTCCAAAACTGTGTGATTCCTTTGTCTATTTGAAATTCAGCAAGCCCTGGTATACATGCTCACTTTTCCAACGCTCATTACTAATTCCTCCCCCCCCTTTTTTTTAATTCGTAGTGATTTACATTACAAACAAAATAACGGGCGGGTTGCTACATCGTCATCGGACGTCTTTTGTAGCAGAATACTTGCAGTTTATGAAACAGTAATATGATTGAAATCAATTTCACAACATACAACTTTAATAAAAGGGCTTAGTAACTGTGTTATTATTACCAAAAGCCGAATTGGTGAGACTCTGTCGGTCACAGCATGTATTTGCACGTAGTTTACCATCAGCTCAGATGATGTAGTACCCACTACAGGTCACGTGATGACATGTAAAGATTGGTCGCGCAATCGGTCTATTGTTGCACGCTGTGATTATGTCTACAAAACCGCGAGTGTCATTTACCCCCCGAGGGTGTACAAAACCCATGGACCACATCACACAGGGTGTAACAATTGTTTTGTTATACCATGGTAACAGATTGCAGGACAGGGAAACAAACAATATAAAGTGAAATAAATTTAATTTCTTTATTAACTTGTGTTGAATGTTGAATTTTGATGTTAAGTTGAACAACTTAAACCAATTTACATAGTACTAGCTACTTACAACTTAATACCTGGGGCTATTTCTTATATTGTAAAAGGTGGTGGAAACAATCAACAGTGGGGCACGATCAAGGTAATGTCCCCCATGGGGTACATCACTCATGTTCCCCTGAGCCATTTACATGCCTCTTTGTACCACATCCTGTGATTGGTTCTCGACCAATAAAATTCACAATCAATTGCATGTACTTCATCTGTTACCCATCACTGAATACACAAAATGGCAAAGCATGTGACGAGCAAGAGTTCACACAATATCCAACATCTACACAATCAACACTTAAGTCTTTCACACATACATTGTACATAAACGCCCCATATTACCATGTGCAATGATGCAATGACATGCACTGGTCCACTTACATGCATTATCAGGTATACATGTAGATGTTTTTCAACATTATTGTCAGCTGGTGTACATCTCATTGTCTTTTTTAATACTCAATGCATGAACATGCACAATTCTAATGTTATAATGTTATAATGCAAAAATGCACTTACAGTGCAGAATTTGTAGATTTATTGAAAGATTCATCTAATTCATCTCTATTGAAACCGACACCTCACCCCTTCCTTAAACAGATATGGCTACTTATTGTTAAAGGCAAACATTACTACTGTCTCCAATACCTGACTGAAAAGATGAGAACTGACCAGACAACAAAACAGCTACCCACAACCTGCAGTGCAAATAATATGTATATCTTTGCAACTGCAGCAAATAGTGGAGCATACATGAAAACTACACTCCAGGCAACAATCAGCTCACTTCTCAAACTGTTTCCAGAACAGCAAAATATTTTCAACAATATTACATTTTCCCCACAAACGTTTTTCCAAGAGTAACTCAAGCCACTGGGAATCCTTGAGAAAACTCAAGTTTAGAAACATATCTCTCCCCTATACACAAGATCATACAGAGGTACCTTTCCTTAAATCTCCCAAACATGTAAATCTATGTCCTTACAGAAACTCTAAGCAAGAAAAACAGGCGACTGTGCCACGCTAACCATTTTGAAAGTCAATAGGTATACATGTATGTGTAAACGCTGTGTCACCTAAATTGCGCACTACACTGTATAATACACAGTGACATTGACTTCCAAAATGGCGCAACCAAGATTATTGTGATGATGACGTCAGGTGAATTGGGTCAATATAGGAGCAAGCCAAAGGATTTAGGTGAGACAATTCTGTTTACATATGAAAGAAGCCTAAAACTTATTAACTCTCTCAACCTTTGATGCAGTGTCAACTTGGTTTGAGTGATTATAGCAGTGTGGCGAGTAATCACTGGTAACATTTCCACAGGGAGCCAGGGAAATGGTAAAACAAGTGTTGAAGGATGCACTGAGCTCTATGAGCAATTTGTTGGTGATAGACTGGCTACATATGCCAATTCAGGTTTACAAAATTCTGGGCATGTACAATATATTCCATGGTTTTGATGAACTATGCTAGCATCATGCTTTTAAGCTTGCTTGTGATGAATTTGGTCGGATTGGTTCAATTATCATGTAAACATATAACTGTGCATGGTAAAAACAACTCCTCATAATGACCTAAATTATATGTACATATATATGTATTGATAAATCCCTTTTATTACTAGACAAGTCAGCAAAATGTTTTTGATTTTCTTTTTTCTTGCCTAAACTTTTGGAGCAGGTTGTGTTTACCTACCAGTAAGCACCAAATTGATCATGGGAGAATCCAAGCATTCCAAGCTTGATCTGCGTGTTTCTGTGACAGTTGCAAATTGACTCATTAAACTTTTAATAGAACTTAGGCCCATCTTTGATTAACTTGACAGAGTCAAAGCTTTTCAACAGAACCAACCAAACCTGAAGACTGAAATGTGTTGTACATGTAAGTGTAAATAACAATAAGCCGATAGAGGTCTAATCTGTAGAAATAAAAAGATGAAGAATGGCAACGACTTACAATAGCCATTGGATACAAAGCAAAGCCTACCTGATATGCAACATTGTGATCTCTACGGGTCCATACTCTGAGTTGTAGTAATGAAAATAATATGAGCAGTTGCACAGCATTTCCTTTATATTCCAAACACATTGTATATTAGACACATTTTGTTATCAGTTTTACACAACTACTGTTATGCACGGTATGTGTTTTCTTTTCTTTATTTCAATTTATTTTGAATGACACGCTCTTTCCTATTCAGCAAAACCTGAATTGTCTAGAAAAATCCACTCACAGAAACAAAAGGTCGTTGTTCATGACAACATTACAAGACCTTTAAATCTTAGGTTACATGTACTGTATGACTACATTAACTATAGTGGTCACTGGCAATTTGCTTTGCTAAAATGAATTACAAACTCTCTGAAGAGCATCATTTATGCCTTATGTAGTTTACTGTAGTTATAGTTTAATTTTATCTTAGTAATGCAGACATTCCACATAGCCATTAATAAAAATTGTTGTCAGTTTTTTTAATGGAATTTAAGTTTTTTATAAGCTCATAAGAAATTCAGACAAAAATAACAATTAAATAAAAACGGGGGGACACAAAATTGTTCTTACAAGGTCTATGTAAATTTCTTAGAATGAAAAATACATTGTATAATGCATTAAGGACTGGGAAAAATGATGGGTCACTATATCATCTTCTTCATTGACATCTTGTCTGACTCCGTTCGGCTCCTAACATGTCAACATCTATCAGGTAGCGCTAGCAAGGGTTTCAAACAGGCAATATGATAGACTGTACTCATTTAATTTGCAGGCTTTAACAAGTACAGGTGTCAGCTGCAAGTGCCTAATAAATAGATTTTGGTACAGACGATGAGGCGCTGCAGCTTTGAGGGACTCTTAACATTTTAGGAGGCGTTAGACCATCGTGGTTAGTTTTGTGAATCAAGCTTGCTGATGGCTGATATCGTGTGGACTTGATCTCGACTGTTCTACATGTATATCTTATACACTATTATCATTCATAATGCTGTATTTATTAAAGATGTCTTATCACATTAAAGATAACATTAACATCAAAATAAGGGGTGAGTGGGTGAGGAGTTATGAAACAGAAAAATAAGGTAAAGCCAATATAATTTTTGGTTGATATTGTAAATGACATTTTGTTTTAATAATGTCTGTCTTTAGGTTCTTGGTAAGGAAGAAGCATTTTCTTCTTGTCTTATAGGCGCTTCCTTAAAATGGTCACAATGTAATCTGTAAAAAAGTTGTGATCATGCTTAATATCTGAAATAATAAATAATATTCTTTCTCTCCAAGAAAAGATTTTGGGAACACCCTTTCTGCACTGTATAAGATAACATGATATATCATTGAGTTTGCATAAAGTTAACAATTCTAAAAAGAGCACTTCAACATACATACATGTACTTAAAGGTAGATAACCCTATCATGTAATTATTTATAGCTTTATTAAATGAACTATCAACTGAACAATTTTCTACATCAAACAACAAATGTGCCCCTTGGTATTTATCATTTAATGTACGTGTACATGTATCCCCACATGGAATTGATGGTCAAATTAATGTGTACCTTTCAGTGCCCATAAGTAATTAAGTTAAGACAAGCTTGTCATCTTCTGAGAAACCCATCAACCAGATCAGGAGCAGACATGTACGTGTATTTAAGCTAAACATGTAGTAGGACAGTAGTCCGTTGTAGCACCCATATGGGAGGCCCATGTGGTAGGTCATTGATACTGAAAGAATATTTCATTAACCTTTGAATAGCTAAGATCCTTTCAATATTAAATGATGATTGAAGTTTCTCTCAAGACTCATCTGACCGGTAACTTCAGAAATGATAACGTTGAGAAGTTCTACGTTCTTCAGAAGAACAAAGGGTGAAAAACTTTACTGGTGCATCAATGCATTTTACTTTTTTCTTCGGTACAAATAAAGCACTTTGTAGGTAAGGTTCGGTTGGGGAAAGCCTAGTCAGCAAAGGATTGGAAAATCACTTCATCTGGCCATGACTGGTATGCTTTTTCTCTTTATACCAATATAAGGTACAGTTTGGTTAAATTATGTCCTTTATAATTGAAGTGTAACAGTGTAAGAGTGTACAGTGCCATCAGAAAATAAACTGGGTTTTATCAAGTTAAATTAATAGAGAAAATGTTAAAAACAATCTCTTCTCACTTCTCAGTCATTTCTTCTCTGCACATCCTTTCTAAAAGATCTAAAGAACCTCAAATGCAATTTTTAGTATTCTTAGTATCTTACTATTTAATCCACAATAAAGACTTTCACTTGTTAAATGCAAGAGGGCTCTATATGGTTATAAAGCTCAGTGATTAAGAAGGAGGCCCTCTGTTGACATGCCATCATTAATTTCTACATCATATTGATAGAATACAGTAATTCACAATATCATGGAAAATAAACAGAGGTGTTTATTTCATATTTGGCAATAGAAGCTTATCTCTCTTTTCTTTACTGCAATTCAGTTAGTTGGCTGCAAATATTATTTTCAGAAACTGTTAACAAATAAATACTTTATTTAATTGTCTGGCCATGCAACTGAAGTAATACCATTTTCAACCACATCAACGTTGACAAGAGCCATCTATTGTCAGAACTTAGAAAAGCACTGACACCTGGGAAAATTCCTGGACACAAAATGTGGTATAGCTCCCCCTTGTGTCCAAGTATAACAAGTTATTCTACTAAAATGAAACCTGTATCAATAGACTGCGTGACCCACCTCAAATGACCTGTTGTGGGTATTACATGTAAACAAACACAATGTCCTTCATTGGAAAATGCGGTACAGTACATGATGATTGTTGCATTTCTTTATTCGATCGAGGCTTTTCTTTCTCTAAATCTGTGAAAAAAATTCCAGACTTTGTACCAGAGACCGGTTGAGTGGCTGAATAAAGCCAGTAAAGACAGTTCCAGAAAGTCTGGGAAACTGTACAAGTAACGTATTAATGTGCACGATGTTGTAGTACGACCACAATCACACACTTTTCAACACAAGAATTTCAAAGTTTTAAAGCTGAATCATCCAAAGAAATGGCTTTCCAAAACCGTGTGATTCCTTTGCCTATTTGAAATTTCGCAAGGCTAGGTATAAATGCTCACTTTTCCAATGCTCTTTACCCTTTTTTACAGAGATTTAGGCCTACATTACAAACAAAATAACAGGCGAGGTAGCTACAATCGTCCGATGCTGTTAGTGCGAAACTCAAAATAAACCTCTTTGTAGTAGAATACTGGTAGTTTATGAAACAGTAATGTGATTAATATCAATGTCACAACATCAAACTTTAATCAAATGGCTTAGTAACTGTGCTATTATTACCAAAAGCCGAATTTTGGTGTAACTCTGTCAATCACAGCATGTATTTGCACGTAGTTGGCCATCAGCTCAGATGACATAGTACCCACAATAGGTCATGTGATGACATGTAAACATTGTTCGCGCAATCGGTCTATCAAACATACAGATAGTTATTGGTTACGGCAAACCATGGCTCTCTATCTACTCCAAAAAACACACTATTATAAAACATCAAAATTTATTTTTATCTTATTTCTTATCATAACTTAATCCTTGTTTTGAGGTTGGATGCTTTGTTTTCTTTCTAAGACCTTCAAGATGTAAATGGTTTTCACAGGCTACTAAAGTTATGAACCATTTATTAATTATTATTTGCAATACTGTCCTCTTCTTTGTCCAATATCTCCATGTTGGCCCTTTATGTACAATTGCAGTGGAAAGGAGTTTCAGGTAGATAGAATAACACTAAAACAGAGACATTATCAGTAAGGATTATATAATCTATACATAAATAAAAACAAAGCTGGCTTGATTTAAAAATTAAATCGTAAATTGTAAAATAAATGCCACTTTTGGTAATTTATGATTGATGACAGGAGGTTGTCTGTGAGTCTTTGGAACACTGTTTTAGATTCTACTGCCCTTCGGTTCCATCATTTACTTTTGAAATTAAGAGAATTAAAACAGTCTGGACACCCTGGGTTTGGATTTTCAGCAGATCTGGGCTAATACCTTGATGCCAAAACAGATATATAAAAACACTAATTACTACACGTACACTTAGTTTCTTTCTTTTAAGGCATACCAGAATTGTGCCTTCATAAAGAGAGTGAATGAACAAAATGTCTTATAATAAGTTAAAACAAGTTAGCTGTGTTAGATAGGATAAGATCCTATGGAACATTAGAATTATCTACAGTGAAGGTGAAGGGAACCCTGATGATATCCAAATGATGATGACAATCGACTCCTTGATGAGAGGCTGACAACACTAGAGGAGGCAGCAAGAAAATGAAGATAAATGAGGCACGTTGAGTGAGGAAAACAAAATCAGGAGGTGCTAAAGAGGGGTGCGAAGATAGAGGAGGCCAAGAAGGGGAGAGAATGAATGTCTTCTTGGCTTGAAGTTATATTGACAGGCAAATGGATGAATTATTCATGACTGAAGGACCGAGGGGGCAGGTTGGAGCCATGATGGTTGACATTGCTCATTCCAAGAGATTAGTATTTTTCTTGATGGTTTGTCATTCCCTTGGGGAAGTAGGATCATATTCACACTTTAATGGCTTTGACTCTTCATCTCCAATACACAAAAAGTATGTGTCATCACTGGGCCAATGTACATGGACATGTGAACTTTTTCACCCTCTTTGTCTACAGCATCTTTATGAATTTACTGTTGTCATGGAACTATGCTGTATGTATGAATATTTTGTGGCTTTTAGTTTATTGTTTCTTTTATTATTTCATGAGGTATTGTACAGTAATTTGGTATCCACTGCACTTGGTAAATGCACCAGTGTCATTAGTGGTAGTGGTACTACATTGCTGTTTTATACAAGTACACTTTACTACTACTAATGATAATAACAATAATAATAAATATTATTAATAAAAAAGCATCTAGATCAAGTAGGCACAAGTGAGGGTAGATCAGCTACAGAAGGTGTCACTTTTGGGAACAGTGAGGATCCTATGAAAGACCCTCAAGATCTAAGTCTTAAGGGGAGTACCCTGACTCGAGGAGTTGCCGACACAAGGAAAATGTGATCTTTCTTTTGCATGATAACAATAATAATAATAACAGGAGTTTGGTATACATGTAGCCCATTACATAATTGAAACAAATCTAAATTCCTTAACAATCAAAAGCAAAAACAAAAAAAACAAAAAAAATGCAATAACTGCAAATCATCACCAGAGACATACAATATGCAATTAATATGCAAGAATTAACTCAGACTTTAGCATTTTGTTTTAAGTGTCCAATCCTGTTCGTAAGTGTGACTTAATTCTACTGTAAGCCACGCCCACTTCACACAAACTGGCTCCACTGATTTATAACAGAATCCCACTGCAGTTGCAAAGAGCTAGTTTTTCTTACATGATTTATCCAAGAAAAGTTTAATAATTGGACTTGGCTTTTACATACGTTCTTCAAAGACTGTGTTCTCAGAATTAAAAGTTTCTGACAAAAAAAAATGCTTTAAACGATGAAATGGTGTTTTTTGATAAAATTACACACAAACGTATGCCAGCTTCAGAGCCAGAAGTAGCATGCAGCAGATGATACAATACTTAACAACAAGATAGGGGGAGAGAGTTGCATAACTTTGGAGCTGTGAGGTACAATTTTTTCAGTTTGGATAGAGAACATTGAGCCTAACTTACTGGTTTGAATCTGGGATCAGGTGCAACATTGTGAATTTGGTAACAAAAGTATCTATCACTGTAGATTATCATCTATGAAATCAGCATGGACTTATAAGCACTAATGTTGTAAGACTCGTGAATCCGACTTGGACTCCAGTCTGACTCAAGTCACATTCTTGATGACTCAGATTTGGACTTGAGTCACAATGGTCACTGATTTGAACTCAGTATTTGGACTCCATATTTGCGATTCAAGACTCAACAGTGAAATACACGTCAAACTATTTAAACCTTAATTTCTTGCAAAATAGTGAAAATAACAGAATGAATAGTTACATTGCCCTCTTTGGCTACAACTGTTTAAAGAATTATGAGCACCAGGGTTTAATTTCAAAGCCAGCCTCTTGCTATTCTTAATTAGGGGACTTACATGTAGTAAAACAAATAATAATAGTTGTAATAATTTTAAACCACAATGTATCCATCAGGTTTGGTTAGTTTTTCAAAATGTTTTTAAACTTAAGTGCCTCCTGACTCAGAGTCTTGCACTTGGACTCGGACTGGTGACTCAAACTCGGACTTGATGACTTGGACTCGAACTTGGTGACTCAAACTTGGACTCGGTGATTTGGACTCGGACTTGGACTTGGTGAATCGGTGTCTCGGACTCGGACTTTGTGACTCAGACTTGGACTCGGTGACTCGGACTTGGATTTGGTGACTTAGACTCTGTGACTCAGACTTGGACTTGGTGACTCTAACTTGACCTTAGTGACTCAGACTCGGCCTTGGTGACTCGGACTCGGTGACTCAGACTTGGATTCGGTGACTCGGACTTGGACTTGGTGAATCAGACTAGGACTTGGTAAATCGGACTTAGACTTGGTGACTCAGACTCGAACTTGGTGACTCAGACTCGGACTCAGTGACTCGGACTCGCACTTGGTGACTCTTACTTGGTGACTTGGACTCCGTAACTCTGAATCGGACTTGGTGACTCGGTCTTGAACTTGGTGACTCGGACTTGGACTTGGTGACTCGGACTTGGACTTGGTGACTGGGTCTTGGACTTGGTGACTCGGTCTTGGACTTGGTGACTCGGACTCAGACTTGTGACTCGGACTCAGAATTGGTGACTCGGACTCAGACTTGGTGACTCGGACTTGGACTTGGTGACTCGGACTCAGACTTGGGGACTCGGAACTGGACTTGGTGACTCGGACTCAGACTTGGTGACTCGGACTTGGACTTGGTGACTCGGACTTGGACTTGGTGACTCGGACTTGGACTTGGTGACTCGGACTTGGACTTGGTGACTCGGACTTGGACTTGGTGACTCGGACTTGTCCCAAATGATTGGGGATTTTGAGCCAGACTGGACATTGAAGACTCAGACGTGAGGATTGAGGACTCAAATTCCAGACTGATTGTTTCCGGACTCAACTCAATATAAATGAACTCATCTCGGTTGGTTCTCCATTTAACTCAATGTATCTAAACATTAAGCTGGAAGGAAGTATCCATTGTTATTGTTTTCAGCATACACTCCATGTACCGTAATGTCTACAGTATGACAGGAGTACCTTTCCATGAACTATGTTTTTTTATGATATATAGACCCGTTTTTATACAGCTGTCTTTTTCTATTCAGTAACAAATAATAAATACCAATTGAACATTGAAAACGATCCAGATTATTTTCCCATTCAGAACAATCACACTACATTGATAATAGGAGAAATTCAAGATTAAAGTTTAATATTAACTCAGGTAAGTCATAAATAGTAAAATAAAAATTCCTCAACCATTATGAAAATGATTTGTTACTAAGATTTGTTACTGTGTTACTAAGTTATCCAAAAAGAATCCTGGATCTACATGTACATAGTCTGACTAAGCTTATGTCATGTAGGGCTACATGCTGTCTATCTGTGCATACATGTACATGTACTTGGGCTTGACAAAGCAATCCACATTTACAAGTCCATATTAGTATAACTGTGGTTTCAATTACACTTCAGCCTCCACAAAAGCTCTATTTTTTTCCCTAATCTGTCTTGAAAAAGGAAAAAAGATTGCAAGCAAAGCATACCATGCACTGCTTTTCTTCTCTCAGTGTATCTTATTACCACCGAACGCACGTTTCTGCAATGGATAAAAATAACAAGGTATTACACTGACTTTTAAAAGTCTGAATCCCCAATGTCTGGGGCTGTCGGCACTGTTAGATTTCAGCTTCAAACAACACATCCACCACTGTACCAGAGATGAAAATCCTACAATTTCCATTTAACCATGTGCTACCTTCCCTCCGGCATCAATCCCAAACACACTCACAATATGTTACTACTAATTAGATCAATTTTTGTTTTTCTTGAGTGAGTCATGCAAATAAAAAAACAGTGGATGTTTCTGTCAAGTCGCTTTGCTGAGGCTCAGCCAGTCTTTGGTTAAAGCAGGAAAGAGGTTGTACTAATAATGAAAGCTTGAGATAATTACAGGCATAAATAACAAGCATGTCATCTGTAATTAAGCCCTATAACCAGAGTAGACATGAGGAGGATTGATGAAGGCCACAGTCAGTGATCGAGAGGTCATAATATCACACAATACTAATCGCAAGTAATATCCAAAACACAATTAACGCTTGTAACCCAAGACTAGTACATTTTGTACAATTGCATAATGTAATGTTTTCATGTAGGCCTAATTAAGTTTACTAACAAAAGCAGTACATAAGTGGAAAGCACATACCACCACATGTATATTTCTGTGATATACTGTGGCAGTAATGCTGACTATATTTAGAGGGAAACAAATAACATGTTTAAAAAATATATAAAATCACTGGTTTTCCAAAATTAATCAACCATGAATAGGCCTACTCCATGACAGTTTGGACAATACATACATGTAATGTACACAAATATACAATATGAACAAAGTATGCTGAATGTAAAATGTACGTAGATGCTTCTCAGAAAAGAGATCCAACCAGGTCTTCAATATGTTTCCTAAATCGTCTTAGATTATATCATTTTCCAGAAGACTGTTACTTTGCAGTGAACTTTGAAATAATGTAATTTCTTTAGTAAAGATTTGACAAGTCCATTTAATTATATGCAATTTAATCATATGCAGTGACAATCTAAATAAAAGTAAATGGAGTCCCTGGGCAGTTAACACAGAGTTTAAACACCAGGATCTTTAAAAGGCCCTTGAAACCAAGAGCCATATCCTGTGATCTAATGACAAGTTAATATGTGGACTTACTGACTGATGGGAATGGGGATGGTACATAGATTAAAAGCACTCAAGTATGATGAACTATGTATACATGATGTACAGTAATAACATCACTTCATGGTGCCAGTACTGGTAAACTGGTTACAATAATCGGACCATCAGGAAGTAAGCCTTGTGCAATGTGGGGGTGTCACTCAAAAATGCTCAAACTCACAATTGTGCTACTTGAAAGGAAAAAAACTTGGTTGTATCCTCAAAACCTTACACAAAAGTAACAGTAAAACACGAGTTGTACTTTTAAAGTTGCATTGTCTGATTTTTTGCCGAATGACCCCCAAAATTATAGATTTTTCTTGAAATGAATTTTGACAGTTGCCAGTAATGATGTTTCAAAACACAAAAACATTCACTATGCCACAAACAATGCTCAAAGTACTTCTAACATGCACATTTTAATAGATTTAACTTTGCATTGGGGATAAAGAATATTGTGTTTTACCCATACACTAATAATTGTTAAGCACTGTATACTCAGTACTTTCCCCCGAGTCCTGTGAAAAATATTGACAATCCACATATGCATACTACATGGATGGGATTCGAACACACGACCTTTCTTAAGCAGATGTCTGACCACTAGACCATCGGTAGCTAGAGGCAGTTCGAATCCCTTATTTTAGCAGTGGGTACCACAACGATTCTAATAGATGTTAAATTTGGATCGTGGATAAAGAACATTATTTGTGTTTTACCCATACATCGATGTGTGCTTAAATTGCACACGTTTGTACGTCTGCTGGTAATGTGTAGTCCACACAATAACTCATAATGTATCTTTTAACCATGTTTTAACTACCTATTCAGGAATGAGATTTGCTAATTGTGAAAATTCCTGAAAATGGCTTGCAGGCCTGGGTTCCCCCTTATTCTAGACCCGGAACCTCCCAGATATTATAATTCAGGGGGTTTACATCACCAGAAATACAAAATTACAGGTTTGGACACAATGTGGACTATTTCTTTCTCCATTTGGTGATTGCTTCACCTCTTTCAAGAAAATCTGAATGCTCAAGGAGATTTTGAGAAAATCCTGAAATCAAGAAAAATCCTGAGGAATCTCATGCCTGCTATTACTAAGTTTTGATGTTTTTTTTTTTTTTTTTTTTTTTTTTTTTGTCTCAAGTGTTGATAACTTCTTTGACTACTGGTAAAGGAAAATAACTATCTAGTATTGAAAGATTTTTACCATTCATTTGGCAAAAATTGGGCGATGCATCTTTAACCAGTTAACACCGGATGACATGTACAAGCCCATATTTTTCGTGCCAGAAAATGGGTGACATGAGTTTTGTATTTTTGTCTGAAATTCGAAGCACAGAACAAAGGTCGCCTGGACATTTCACTACAGAGCGTGCACAGAGCATGCACCCACCGTTTACACTTTGTTTCACCCACAAAAAGAGGAGTGGTACTAGAAATTATGCAGAAATTCACCCATTATGAGAGTTATTGTGTAATTCCTGTTGGTTTCAGTCTCAGAAACAATCCTCTACAGTGTCTCACAGCCGAGGTTTTGCATTTCACGGTGGGTGAATATATTTTCTCGACAGAGAAACAAGAAATCCTGGTGCATCAAAGAGAATCTTTGTTCTCTTAGCTTTGTCAAGTCAAGGTTTTGTTGTGCCAGAGGTACTGTTGTTCCAGAGGTACTGTCAAAAGAAAATTTATTCTGGCAATATAACCTGTCAGGCTGGATGGAAAAAAATGGAAGATCCCCAGTGCGAAATGGTTAACAGATTCAGTGTCACTTTTAACTTTTGCACTTAAAATGCCATAATAACTTTGTAATGGGATTCAAATTTGATCTGAGAGTTCTATTCTATAGACGTATTTATGTACACGAACCTTAGAATTAATTGCACAAGTACATCCTAGTCTTCTTCATTCATCCTCTTTCCAAACAAATAAATAAAAACTGAGAAGTTTTCCATTATTCTGCTTTAGATGCCCTGTTCATACAACTGTAAACTCCATTTAAAACTGATGGTTAGCTGCAGAACACAAATTTCTACTTTGCAGCCCTACCATATATAACTTACACATACATTAATAAACAAAAATAATTCTAACAATAAGTTGTAATCCAAATTGAAAAGTTATCAATACCTGACAAGAGATGATCCACATCAGGGTCAGACATCTCAGTGACAACACCAGAGAATGTTACATCTGGCAAAGTAGCTTTTAATTTAAACTAATTCAAGCTGAGAAATCATCATTTACCAACATCTACATACGTGTGTACTCCCTGCTGTTTGCTTGTACAAAAGTAGTTTCCTAACCACTTTGAATACATCAAGCGTAGATGACAGGATTAAAACGTGTGTTTGCTGACAAGGTCAAAGTCTACATAATTTGTACATTTGTTTGAACAATTGCTTATAGTATAAACTCAATCTAATCAAGAGTGTACAAAATAAAACATTATTGCCACTGACAGAATGTTAGTATAGCTTTGGTAAATAAAAACAAATTGTTAAATGATTTCAGCTTTATAAAATACATTTTTGTGTAAAAACATTTTGGTGATGGACTTTAAATTTCCCACCAAGAAATCCTTGTTTTTTTGTGAACTACAAAAAAACTAATAGATGGAGCAAAGGTAAATTTTGTCATACTGATGTCTACAACATAAAATTCATTTTAAAGATGTCAATGTATTATACTTGGGATCAGTAAAATCGTAATTCATTCTAAATATTAAACCAGCTTATGCAAATGACATGTTTTCTGTGTAAATATTGTAAACTATTATACAATGAGTTATTTTTCTTTATAAAAAAAGCACCTTCTCTATGAATTGCAGCTAGTTTGCAGATCCACATGTACATGTATACAAGCAGGTTTCTCAATACTGAAATGATTATGAATGGATGGACACATAATTTGTGCAATCCCTTTAAGAATATACATGAATTTCAATTTTAAATCAACTTGCCATTAGAATGACTTTTAAAGACTTGCTTGGAAGGAACTCAGCACAGGAAAGAGTTCCAAAAGAAAAGAAAACACTCCTCAGATTTCTCAAGGTTTTTGAGAAAGCCAGATTTCCCATTAAAGTTTGACATTTTAAAAAATACGTTCATGTCGTGTAAATCTTTATTTCCCACAGGAATGACATGGATGCAAACATTTGTATTTGACAATAGGAAAAAATAGAAAAAATTGACCTTGGAAGGTTTTGCACAAATATCTCTTGGTTTCAGACAGAATAAAAGCTTTCACAGCTTCTGGTGTCAGAAAAATAGACATCTTCATTATCAACTGATTATTTGGAAATTATTTTTATCTGAAATAAAACTATTTCTTTTTTTGTAAGAAGTTGCTTTACATTTATAATCATACAAAACAGAGAGGGATAGCAAAAGTGAAAAACAAATTAATTTGCACATTTCTCATGGATGTATTTTCTCTAAAAATCAAGATGTTTACAGTAAACTAAGGACCAGACCAGTCTAAACCATTGACAACTGTAAACAACAATGTATCGTGTACATATTTATAGTGCAGAAATAATAAATGTTTCTTGAATAATCATCAAAATCACATGTACATGTAATTATACAACAATATCATATGTAGTTTTTCCCAGGTCAATTCAGGTACACACTGACGCACAATTTGCATATTATATGGCTAGACTGGTGTAGAAAAAAATCAGTAATTTTTCCTTAAACACTGAAATTCAATTCAGTTAAAACACCTATTACTTCTGACATGCCAACATGGATTGAACTCAAGTAATTTGTAATGTCCCATGCTCTTGTGCAAGAAAAACAAAGGGTTAATGTTTGAAACCTGCTTGAGATATCAAAGACACTTAAAGGCCCAGTTTACAAACTTGCTATGTACATGCTGTGCCTCTCCATAAAGTATGTAAGTCTCTGGTAAGAGAGTGATTAAGTGTTTTGTTCATGGTACATCATTTATTTATTTACATTTATTTACTCTTATTTGTACACGGTAAACCCATTCAGCCGAGGGCTGTTTTTCAAGCAGCAGTGATCAAGAACCTTGTAAACATAATTTAAGCATTAGAAACAATAACAAGTATTTTAAAACAACAACAGAAATAGACACAAATATTATGTACATAAATAAAAAAATCCAAAGAAAATTAAGAATGACAAAAGAATACGAGAGTGAAAAAAGGCCTACTTAAAAACAAAACAACAGAGATTAAAGGATACAAGATAAACCTAATACATGAAGACATACGATAAAGGAGACAATTATAACTACTTGAAGTAAAAAGATAAAAAAAATTCATACAATCTGTATATCATATTGTGAAAACAACTGACCTTATATTGTGGTAAAGTGTCAACTTATGGAAATGATATTGGCTGATTTTACACCAGAACAAACACATGTTCCCTGCTGGCCCTGTCATCATGCATACAGTATTACCAGGGCTGAAATTTGGCTGGACAATCCACAAGACCTTAGGGCTTGCAGCTCAAAATGTTTAATGGACCAGAATTGAAATGAGAAAAAAAACACTTCCTGACACAGTTTATGCATTGGACGGTTTTTATTTGAATAAGCACTAGGACATATAAGAGAATTTTTATCTCATTTGTCTTTATGGGTGTTAAGTATACTTCTTTACTCAGAAGAATTGAAAGGTATTTGATCAGACTCAAAGTTTGAGTTTTAACATTTGAACATTTGTTTTTGTTCAAGAAATTACACAGTGAGGTATTATTATTCAATTAAAAAACACAAGTCCACCGAACTTATCTGGTCATATGTTTACCTGTGGTCCAGTGTACAATTAGAGCCCGGAGTATCCAACTGATATAGTCAAATAAGTTCAGACACTGATTAGCAATTATATTTATGAATATCAATAAAACACATGAACCAGGTCATAATAAACAATATAATTAAATAATTTGTTAAGTTCTCTCAATGCTTTCTGACTTTCAAAGATGTATTTTTGTGAAACATGAAGGAAGCTATTGAGTAATGATAACGTGTCATTAAACCTGACCAAGCGTTTCTGCACGCAACTACACAGCCTAGCTCCACTAATATAGCTTGACATGTACATTTTGTACTGCATGCCACAATTGCAATCCTATTTTGATATTATTGGTCACAATATGCAGGTCTGTTAGCCCTGTGGTAATGCCTTCCACATGATGGGTAACAGGGAATGTCACCATGGGGTTTTACAAGATGTTAGTCCTCTAACTGATGAACCCATCAAGAATAGTCTATAAGCTATAAAGTCATTCAAAATAAGCTGGTATATAATAAAACAAAATTGGAAATCCGGACTTGTTCAAAGATGGAATGGTTTGCCAATTACATACGTACATTTGAGTCAAATATTGCACTGTTCTTTCCACTACAAGCATATAAAAGTATACAGTGTCCCCTGACTAAATTTGTTTCTGCAATAAAATAAAGCAGTAGAAAAAGAGGACAAAGCATAGAATGCCATGTGTAGAGCTGTTTTAATTAATGATCCAAAAAATGTACCTACATGTACATGTACATGTAGGTGATGTTATTAAGAAACAGGATCTCTGATACTGCATTATGTTCAAATTAAGGATCAATACACTGTAATGTACCCTACAACTGTAAATGTTTTTGCTTATGTAAAAACCTTTGGTAACCTAAAAGAAGGTTTCTGGACATATTTGGACATTCAGTGTTTTCATGTTTAAATTCAAACAAAATAACATTGTTGATGCTTGCATACTTGTGTAATAAACAGGCTCTATACTGTATCTAAGGGAGGGTTGATAGTTGTTGGTATTTCAGTTTTTGCTGTTTCCAGACATCTTCATATTTGTATTTATTTGATATTTGTCTAAAGTATTCCAAACAAGACAGCCTGGCTCCTTCTCTTTAAGAATTCCCCATCTCATTTCTCTTTCTGTTTTTCTCTGTCTCAATCTTACTTCGATTCTCTCCTTGTTTATAACCCTCACAAGACAGCCAGGCAATTTCACCTACATGTACCCTACAAAGTCAGCAAAGCAAGGTTTCTATAAATAGCCCTGCTCTGACGTCAATCCCAGCTCCATCAATCCCACATCATCCTTGTGTTTATTAACCGTTGGACAGTTCTGGGTGCACGAGCAGCACACTGCCCACGGTTATACGACGACGACACTAACACACAGATGCACTCCCTGATGTTTACAACTTCAATTTTGTTCTCCCATTGTTTTGGGGACTACAAAATTCCCAGGCAAGCATTTTTAAGTGCTAATAGCTCGGAGGTGGGACTGATGCTATTTTAGTTTTTAATTATTTTTATGGTTACTGAGTATGGTTAGGATTGATAAGTCTATTTCTGGCCATGGATGTAGGCTAATTTCGGATTGACTATGGGAAATAAATACAGAGGATTGGTAAAATAAACTACACTGTAAATTTGTACAATAGACTCCATTGTATAGAAAACATTCATGATTGTTATTGTGCCAACATGTTTATAGAACTACATGTAGGTACATGTACATACTTACGACAACAGATGACATGGAGATTACTCTTTTCCACCAACAAATATTTAATTGGTATAAAAGTTACATTTTTCTGAGAAAAATAGAACAGGATTTGAACCTGCGACCGGCACATTTACATGCCAGCACTCTACCACCTGAGCTATACTAGCCCTAATGTTGGCAGTCTCCCTATTTTGTCAATATCTTTGTTTGGGGGGGGGGGGGGGGGTGGGGAGGGAGGTGCCAGTTAGAAGCCATTCAATATTTTAAATTGACATATAACCAGGGATCAGTTTACATACAACCTGGAAGGCAGCAGTACAGTACAGGGATCACATTCATGACATTAACCCTATCAGGACCGGGCTTTTTTTTTTTTTGATAGTGCCCCCCTTCTGTATTTTCCAAATTGTTTGACCGATTTTGATGAAATATGCCACAAATGTTCTTTTCACCGATTTCTACATGATGACGTCAACAAAATTCCAAAAATCATCACTGGAGGGCGTTTTTGACTGTTTTTTGCCCATTTTTGATCAAAAATCGTGTTTTCCCCATAACTTCTGTATTTTTCATCTGAATATTTTGAAACTTGGCCAACTTGTACCTTTTACAAGATCAATACAATTCAAACCTAATTTAGTTACTGGAGTAACATTTGGGTGTGTTACAATCCATCAATTTATCCCATTTTGGGGGGAAAAATGTTTATTTTTACTTTTTTTTTCACTTAAAAATCAAAACATCCCCTGCCAAGGGCCAAGGGAGACATAATAAGGCTTGGTTGACAAATCTAAACATTTTGTTGCCATGGCAACAGCTAACCCCCTGTATCAATAATTTTTTGCCAATATGATCCTAGATTTATTTTGGGAAAAGTCAGAAAATTTCGCGATGTTTGGACAAAGCATTAAAAAGTTACGGGGGAAAAATTGGAAAGGGGGGCACATTGTGCCCCCCGCCCTGCCCCAGGTCCTGATAGGGTTAAGGGGATGCTACTTTTTATTCAATTATTTCAGTCATACATGCAGGTTGTAAGAAATGAAAAATATTTTTTATCAACGTACAATGTACATGTGTTTAGTAAATAAACTTTTGTAACTGTGAATATTACAAATTAACGTTACGAAGATGAAAAATATATGACATCTTTCTACTATCACTGAATTTGTTTGTCCGATAACTGATTAAATATTATTGTTTGACTTAATTAAAGAATCAATGAACAGATTTAATGTTGAATGAACTGTGCCAACAAACATTCAATAGAGAAAGTAGTTTACTTAGAATGAGAGGCGTCATGTTTCCCCCATGCAGAAGATAGTTTGCTTTCTAAGCTTTGCTGATAAAAAAGATATCAGACACATTTGGATTGACAAATTGGATACTTGTACAAGGTACGTATATGTACATGTATGAATGTGTGTGTGTCACAGTTTAGTTTTTAAAATAATGTCGGGTCAAGAAACTTTTAAGACATGAAGATTGTGAAGATTTTACTCTTCCTGTCACAATGTAACTGTGGTTGGCCTTTTGGTATACATGTTTCTTGACGGAGAGTCTACTCTTCCTGTTACAATGTAGGTGTGGTTAGCTTCCTGGTATATGTCCCTTGATGGAGGGTTTGCTCATGTTTGTCTTCCTGTCAGGTGTGGTTGGCTTCTTGGATGCCTCAGGGTGCTTTTTGATTGACTGAACAACTGTGGGTGTAATTTTTTAGGTAAGGTGATTCGATTTGATTGCAGCTTTGTAAGTTTGGCTTGTTTTATTTCTGTATTATGTACATGTACATGTAGGCCTCGATAGTAATTAACTGTCTGACTTGATAATTACGTTTACTTTGGCTGGGTTTTTATCCTAAAGGTAATGATTGGGGACAAGATGAATACATGTATCTGGCCTGGATCATACGTACAGTAGTTATAAAATGAAATACATGTAGTGAGTTGCTTGGCTAGTTCTAGCAAATATGACAGCTTGTTTGATTGAGTGGCCTTTGAGGTACACCACAGTGGCTGGCCGTTCAAATGGTATACATTGAGGAAGTTCAGTTGTATGTCATTTTTCTTCCTGTGTTGCAAAAAAAGTATTGTGGAACAGATGGTTCGATGGCTGGTTGTCAATGCATGGTGAATGTATCTATAGTCAATGGTTGGTCAGGTCAGTTGCCTTGCTGTATTTACATACATGGTATATGTCTTCTTGTACTGTACATATATGGGTACATGTACAGTAGATCAATGTTAATTACTTTTTGTTTATTTTATTTATTTTATATATTATGTGTTAGGGCTCAATTTCTTTTAAGCACACAGAAAAATCTCGCTTAGCAGAAACATTACCAGCCAAAACAAAATGTAGTGTAGGCCTATACTGTTTGTGATTGGGTCCCCAGCTATTATTTACTTAAATGTAGAAGAAATGTTTGCTAAGCAGGGTTTTCTGTTTACCACCTTTATGAAATAAAATCAGTGTCCTTAAGCAAGTACATTTCTCCGTAGTTACATAAATATATAAGTCGAGGGTTGAGTAATTAATAAACATTATTAATTATTAAGTACTGAGTAAGAAGCACATGAAATCATGCCCTTATCACCCAGTATGCAACCATGGCAACCAAATCACTGCAGTGGATTGCCCTGCATTTTAAATAATAGAAATTAATCATGTCAAGTGGCTGAGAATTATTGCCGAAGGAAGTTTGGATTAATGAATATACATGGAGAGCACTTGGATAAGATTTATAAGAGGTAAATTTCCAAACCCTGAACTAGGTCAATTAAGTAAAAGGAATCAAGTCACTGATCCAATAACATCTCAAAATACGCATTATTTAAAAAACATACAGTGAACGTATATATATACATATATGTATGTCATGTTCTAACTTGAAAAATATAAAGAGTGATACATTTTGAATGTTTGTAGGAGCAATTCAACTATTAAGTTTGCCTTGTTTTGGGCTTGAATGCATTCTACAGGTTTACAGGTAGTTTTAATAAAGCATTACTCCCATAATTCTGATAGAAAAACAAATCTGTTATTGTGTTAAATAAAATCAATTTACTGTCAACATTCAACAAGACTACAGTCTGCTGAAGATATCAAGTGTTTAAAAAAAACCTCAAACTGCCAATAATGCTTTTTGATAAAGTCAAAATATAAAAAGGATGGTTATCACAGAAAATGCATAAAAAAGCTGAGACTCCTAAAGTCAAAGTGCCAAACAGAAATGGCATCATTTCGAAGCAACAACAGAATTTAACTTTACATCACTTTAACTGATTATTAAGCAAAAAACCACCAGGGAAACTAACTGGGTAAATTTTAATTTAGAAAAAATGAACTGGAGCGGGATTTGAACCTGCAACCCCCTGAATAATGTACTGGGGATCTACCAACTGAGTTATCAACCGTAATGTTAGCACTCTCCCTATTTGTCAATATCTGTATTGGGAGGTGCCAGTCAGAAGCCTTTGATTGAAAGAACATTGACACTTAAATAAGGAAATTAAAAAAATGGTAGTGAGTTCTTAAACGGCCATTTAAGACCCTGTATTTATGAATCCTTAATAACACTGTACAGCAAATCTATAAAGAACCTTTTGTATCTAACTTTACATTGAAGTTTGTTTGTCTATTTTTATCAATGGTAGCGAATGGAAAAGTGAAGAAACTATAAATACTTTCTCCTGTGTCTTTTTGTGGACTGTAATGACCAGCTGTGTGTATAATTATGGAGGACAGATCACCAGCTGTATGACAGACTACCAGGCACCAGTCTCTGTGTGTACATGTAGATATAGGCCATCACTGTCACACTATAGGGGTCATTGACCACCTCCTGATACATGGTCAAAGCGATATCTTCATGTCATAATGGTATGAACTTCAAGGTATTCAGGCTTACTTTCTTCTACATGAATGTCTCATCATTCAGGCCACTGCTTCAAATAAAAAACATTCATGATGACCAACCTTTACCACTGTATGGGATCAATGAAAAGAACCTACATCAGAACTAAAAAAATTCAACACCTTCCCCCTTTTTCTTTTACTTCAATTAAAAACTGGGCTATAAACATCACTTCTAAATGTTTTTCTTCAATTTATTTTCACTTTCAACTATATCTTTAGAATTGAACATTTGCAAATGTATTCTTTAAACTGAATATTATTATGTGGATAAAATATGACAATTATGGCAGTAGGAAGGTCAATATGTCATCCCATATCTGCAGAAAGTGGGCAATGATTTACAATTTGCATCAAACAAAATTATATCTCCTGCTATAAATTACACACTAAAAGCCAAGTTTCCTCCTTAAGGTTAACACAACAAGATTCAAATGCACTCTGCACCAGTACTGAAGGCAAACTTCTCTCAAGTGTTAATAAAACAATGTTTATTAAAACTGGTACTTGTGTAATTATGTGCAGGTTTTTATCTTGTTAAAACCTGCTGATTTGGGGATATGTAGGAAAGTGAAATAATAACGGCCAAGTCATTGTAAAAGGGAAACATATGATGTGAATTTTTTGAAGACTACATTTATTCTTTTGCTATGAATAATTCTTAAAAATCAAAAAGGATGTTTGTAACTTGAGCTATGTGTTCACCTCAACGGTAGTATACAATCATTATTTCAATTGATAATCCAACCCACTTTGTCTCCTTAAAATAGATGGCAATGATGTGAGCAAGTGATAACACTTTATATCCACAAGAAGGATTAATCTAACTGATAATTTGAACTTTCCTAAATCAAACAGTGTCAATAGACAATTAAAATAGTACAATGGCTGTCATTAGTATGCTGAGCAATTTGTGGCACACACCTCATGGTGTGACTGGGGGACCCTTGATGTGTATCACAAGTCGCGCCTTACTGGTGATGAGAAGCCAAAACGTTTCCATGTGCAACGAGATGAAACATCCTCCCCCATGCGTGACCCATCTTTGATGGATCCCTGTCACTGAGATTGCCTTGTTATCTTGTCTCACAAAAGACTTCAGACACTTGAGGTTTAATCTAAGCCAGCTGTGGTTCTTATGGCTCAAAGGTCTATGGGTTGAGTTGACGTGACTAGCCCCTATGATGCAGCAGTCAGTTAAGCATAGAATTATGTCATAACTCAGCTTACTTACATGTATATTGAAAGAAACTCTGCTGTTTAAATTGTGCACTATATCATAGTGCCAGTATTCTTAGTACTTAAATTATTAGTGCTGATTACTGCTAAGGCACTTTTACATTGTACCCTGTAGAATAGGAGCACAAAGGCCATTTGCATTTCATTTCATTTCAGTTTAATCGAATAGCTTCACAGAACACATATCCAAGGACTAAAAAATATGGTTTCGGAAAAAAGAAGAAAAAAAGATAAAAAGGAAACAAAAAAACAGGAAAGAGACAAGGATTAAAAAAGGTCATGATCGAGTGCATATAAATGTCCATGTTTGTGTAATACAGTAGACCTATGTGTACAAGTGTATACATGTACATGTACTTATAACTACAAGGATATTGGCATGACATTGATAGGACCAAGAGAAAACATCATGTAAACTGTGTATGGTGCATCCAGAGTACCGGTACTGTGCTCATACTATGTACATGTGTGTTTATTCATTTTGTACTGGCTATGTCATTTGAATTTCGGGTTACTATGTTTGCCATTATCAATAAAATTCAAAATTCCAAATAAAAATGTACATACATGTATAATATGTCCACAAACAACAAGGGCAGCAACAAACATGATTAAAGCTATAGATTACTAAATTTCCTGACAACAACCAAAACTATTTATTGTTGTGACAATTGTCACCATAGAAACCCTTCATTCAACAGAAACTAGACAGGAAACCATTCTCAATTCAAAACCAAATTACAGGAATTACTTCATTTACCACTCACTCTACATTTATAGCATACTTTAAAAGAAAACCTTGGCATAATGTAGAACCATGTAGATCAACAGCAATTATTTAAAAGAAGAAAACAACACAACCACGATTCCAAGATAACTTTTAAAATGAAATTACTTGTTCCATACGTACACTGTATATGACACCATAACTGAGAGGACACATTCAAAGACTTGATCTGCATGATAAGTATCCATTGCTAATGTTTTAATCTCATTAAGTGATACTAATTGACAATGTAAAAAAATACTGTAAATGATCCCACCACAAGCACAGCCAGGAACAACCAAGAATGAAATTACAGTCATGTGTTTGTTATAGTATCTCTAGTCTTCCATCTCATGTGACGTCATATATTTAAAGAGAAATGACACAGCCATATTTTCATTACTCTTATACAATACATGGCAATTTCGATGCGTTTGTTTAGACATAAACTAAACACAGTCAAGATTTACTGTTTACAAAGTATGACTGTGGTATTAGGTATTAGGTATTAGGTTCTCTTTACGTACATGTAACTTACCATCTCTGTCTTGATAAGTTGTGGATATAATTTTCACAAAAAAAATTACATATTTGTTTAATGACAAACATAAACTTTAAAGAAAAGAAGCTTCTGATAATCAACAGGCTATGCAAGTCTTGGGCATAATTGAATATTAGGACCTGTGAAAGTGAGCTGTACAGTTCCTTCCTTTGACACCATTAAAGCAATGTCTTTTTCAGAATTCCTCTTTCTTGCTAGCAATAATTAAATGAATTTGAAAATGAAATGAATTCAGCACCTTCTTAGTAATGCTGTCAACCTGTGCTGGCAGTTCCTAATCACCTCATCCATATTACATTACAATGTCAGTTTTCACTTCATCAGTGCCTCATGCAGCCACTTTACATTGGTCAGATGGTATTATATGTCAGAAATTACTGCCCTCTACCTTTATGCGAATGCAGCAAAGTGCAGTGCTCATCACTTTTCATATCAATCAAATTTAACAAGGTATTAATGGTAGTTTTTGTTCTTCAAATAGTTACTGATGTTTATATTAGCCTTTTAATTACAAAAGAGGCGTTATTAAAATTGAAATTATTTATTACAAATTAAATTAATAATTATCTTCAGTCGTCTTTAACAGCCTTAATCGAAAACAAGTTTTGTGAAAAAGGTATACAGACTGAGTCAAATTTGATTAATTGATTTTTAAACATATTTTCAAAGTCAACACAGTAAAAGGCTTGTCGTAGCAGGCACACATCACTTGAATAAACATAAGCAAGAAACAAAACTTTCACTATTTTTCATGGCAAGAAGAAGTACATTTTGGTTAAGTGTGGTGCAAATTCTGACAACCCAGTCACCAGACAGTCGCTAGTCAGGCAGTACATGTAGGTCACTGAAAGGTTGTCCTACTTTAGTATTGTTAGGGTTATACAGATGGGTACTACTTCTCAAGAACCCTCTCACTAAAGTAGTACAAGTAAATGTACTTCCATTTAACAACATTTTTTTTGTGCACCGCAGTATCGATATTTATCGATATTTATCGATTAAGTCCGAAGGAAAAAAAGAATTGATTTGAGTTGGCCTCCACCGACCGACCAAAAAATGCTGAAATTTCAGGTCAGGTTTTTTAATCTTTTTTTCTGTCATTCATATGTAATGAAACTTACAAATTTTCTGTGTATAATAGCCCTTAAATCCAAATATTTATCACAAATAAACTCAAACAAATGTCCAAAACATAGACTCTAGAGTAAATATGCAGGAGGTCGACATTTCATGTGTGTTTGTGTGCCGCTAACCCGTACACAGTATGCCCATATGAACAGATGTACGGGCTGTATGTGTACACGTACCTAGGATTGATCCCATGTAAAATGCACATGAACTGCTGAACGCTCGAGTGTCGAGTGTGTGGTATAGATCGCAGCTGCAACCAAGGACCATGCTGCAACATACAGCCCAAATTCGGACAGGCGTTCAGTGTTCGCTGGTACACAACAATATTGGCTGATAACATCAAATAGCTGTTTTAGAACTAGGCAAGATATTTTGGTGAAGGATAAACAGAGCAGATATTTCAAGAGAAAACAACAGACCGAGACAATTAAATTTTTGATAGTTTATAAAATAAAAGTTTACTTTAAAAAAAAATAAAGTCACATATAAAAGCATACGTATGATTTGTGAAATTTCTCACTTCCCATGACTCCATCCCACAACTCAATCTACACGTTTTTAAATCGAATGACCCGTCACATGTTGAGCATTGGCTTTACTGAGTGTCAAACGAGTGCGATTCAATCTACATGTTTTAAAATTGAATGGCCCGTGTTGAGCATTGCATGCAAAATGGATGAATTCACAGTGCCAATGAATAGCGATAGGTTTATTAAACTTTTCAGCAAATTATCCCAAATCAGTCTGAATGGATCTTTGTACAACATTGAAAAACATTGTATGTGGTATCAATTCCAGTGCATTTCAATCTTTAAATGACAAGTCAAGGAGAAAAAAGAACCCCCCCAAAAAATATTTTCCCTGGAGGGTAACAATTTTTTGTGTTTTTTGGGGGCAAGTTCGTTCATATTTATTCAAACTTCCCTACACCCATGCTTGCTAAATCTTTCTTTGATTCTCCTGAAGAAAGATCAACCTTTTGATACACCTTTTAGAGTCATAAGCCTTGTTTGCATTGGATTAATATTTAACCAAGACCATGGGTAACTTCCAATGGGTAAATCTTACCGGTGTCCGCACTTGGATTATTTGACAGAGGTAAACTAACCAGATTATTAATGAAACAAACTAACCAACTAAATTTAAACACATGAGGGCACTACAACACTGACCTTCAACCAGATGTGAAGACATGACCTAGCTTGACAATGAAAACAAGCAAGGGACGACATTATTTTCACTGAGTTCTGTTTACCACCACCACTGCCACGACAACATGAGTGTAATGAATACCGATAAAGTTGCATCGAAAAAAACTAAAAAAGGGAAAAGTTCTAATGGAGAGAGAGTATGTCATAGCTGAAACGGAACTGGAGATAATCGCCAGACGCTATCATTGCTGGATGCTCAGCCTTCTCATTGCTGTCTATGGTCACTGAGGCATCAGAATCAGCTCTAAAATGCGTCACTTGTCGATTTTACCATCCCGCGGCCATCGCCCGACCAACTATAAACCAGTCTTCACATACGAAACGTATGTGGTATTTTACTGGCCGGTTTTATCGGGACGATGTGTCCATACTGGACTTCTTGGCTCATTTATTTTGAACAGGTCAGTTTACCTGGGCAGAAGGTGGCCGGTTAAACTACCCATTGGACTCAATTAAGTTACATGGGTGAAATTTTCCTGGGCTGTTCACACTGGACTTAAAATGGTCAAGTTACCCATTTTCTCGGTTACTTTAACCCCCAAAAAGTCGAATGCAAACACGGCTTCAGAAAGTTTCTGATGAAGCTCTCCATGTCTCTTGTACTCTTTGTATGGACAGCTCTTTATCGGACTATGAAGTGACAACCCTTCACATTACATACATTATGAAATAGACTGTGTCTCAATATCATGGTGCAGTAACATCAATTATAAAATCTGATTCACCCCCTATGGATCTTTACCAAGTAATGAGATCTCGAGCTAAATCTAGTGAACTATAATCATTCTTTATGCATCAACGAGGACTAGCACAAGCAAAAGAAAATTAGTCATTACTGGTCCATTTGTCAATATGAAGGGCAGACTAGACTCTAGGCAGCTATAAGAAGAAGGGTAATGCCCATCAAGGTCACAAGTGCCTAGGAATTAATCTTTCACGTCATTTCCTTGATTGATAATTTCTGAGGTTTATTACCAATCTCATGTACAGGTGATTTGTCTTTATGAATGACTCTGAATATTGCTCATTAGTTTGCACAATATTGGCTAGATTTCCTTTATTATAGCTTCAGGCAAACTACATAAATATCTCATTTTGAGATTGTGCATAACAGTCAAGTGGTGTTGTCCTACAATCTATAGCAATACTTACTTGTCAAGATGTGACCTTATTGTATTAATTTACCAATTTTGAAATCATCTGATTCTGACAGTACTTTGCCAAATTTACATTTGTCAAGAATAAAGTCTAAAAGACTGTCATCAATAGGATGTCAATCTAAATTTTCAAAACCACTACAATTGTGTTAGCATTCATCAGAACAAAGAAAACCTTCAAAGTCCAACATATTGTGTACCAAGGATACCATCAATGTACTGTACACTGTGTTTTCTGGGTATGGATTGGGCTAATTTTCACTTTTGTCATTGAAACTTTCAAGCTGGTAATTGGTCTAAGTTAAAATGGCAATCACACTGTAACATGCACTTGAATGGTTTTACATTTTATCCTCCTGAGAAATAAAACATTCTTGTTAAATAGTACTCATTAAACAAAACAGTGCTGTTTTGTTTTTATTAAAGTGTAAAGTGTACTTAAAGTTAAATGCCCTGATTTTTGGCGAAAGAAAATTGTTTATAGAATTTTTTCTCTTAACAAATTTTGACAGATGATGCCGTTTCAAAAAACGAAAAACATACAGAAACTTTCACATATGCCACGGACAATGCACAAAATACATGTAACATGCCAAATTGTACATGGCTGATGGACAAGAGATTAAAGTTGGGATCCCAACAATAATTCGTTTTTAGTTTTTAATTAAAGTACACTTATCATTGGCAGATTATTTGTGTGCAATACCATAAATAGAAGTTCATAACTTCCTGAATCTATGAAAATTTTCAAGTCATTGGCCAAAAATCAAACCTAGCATATTTAAAACTACTTCATAGATTATCAAATGAGGTACTTATTGAGTATGAACAATGCTTATTCAGTATCAAGATGATACAAGCATTCCATTGAATGACAACATCTTAAGTATTTTTTACAGGATTACTTAAAAATTTAAACTCTTTGTATGTTCAATATCAATTTTCATTTTAAAATAAAATACCAGAATGACTAGAACATATGCAAACATTACAATATTGCAACTGAAGAAAGCTAAGGGCAGTCATGTCATGGTATGCCGGGTCCCAGAGATGGCAGTTAGTGGCCTTCCCCTAAAGACACGCTCAGAAATTGATCTAAGAACAAGACGACAGTGAAGGCGTTCAAGCGATCAAACTCACAGCCCCGAACCCTGCAATCTATTACAGCTGCGCCCCTTGAAATGATGGATTTGACTGCCGCTGTGCCGTTAGAACGTAAAATGTGGTCCTTGTAGTGTCATCACGCTTTAAGGTAGGTATTTATAGCCTGCTCAGTGTAATTGCATTTACCTTTAAGTTAATTTGAATCAATTTGGCTGCTGCTCATCCTCCTTGACTACAAATGTCAAAATTGATATTGAAATTTCATATTTCATTGATTTGTAGTTCTGGAATGTCGCACATGGGATGAGTCTTTACTCAGTGACGGTGGATAGTAAACAAATGTTTGATCGGTTTATTTTGACAAGGATTTAAGATTTGTATTGTTTACTCTGTGTTTCCAATTTCCTTATTAAAAGCTCACACAACAAGAAAAGTGAACACTAAAAGACTACATAAACTGTACAGACACAAGTACACACAAGTTGGTATGTTTCCTCTAATGTACCTCCTAGATCTACATTGGTACATGTTACCCTCCTCATGTTATACTCTTCTGTTTTTCCTTACTGTGTTGTTCAGTGTTTTTGCAACGTACATCTGTTATCTCTCCATTGCTTTTTCTTCAATTACCCCCTTTTTCTTTGCCTCCTCTTGGTTGCCACTCCACATTTGTAAATATACTGCAGATTCCAACATGTCCAAGGGACAGATGCATTGACAATCTGCATTTAGCAATTTTACCATCCCTAAGTTATCCTTAACCCCATGATAACTTTTCCTTCCTTACTGCAATCAGTACTCTCAAATGTAAAGGTAGCTGCAACTGTGGCTGTTGCTATGGGCTTCCTGTCCTTCAACGTCTGTTAACGAGGCAAACAAGCCACAGCAGCAGCAACAGCTGCAGCTGTGGCTGTTGCTAAGGGCTTCTTATCCTTTAATGTCTGTAAACGTGGTGAGCAAGCCACAACCGCAGCAACAGCTGCAGCGGCTTACTTGGACACTGCTTAAGTTTCTCTGGTACTAAGCATTTAGTGTTTTTGTATTAGGGGGTTGTTTTTCATCTATACATGTATGTATCTTATTTCATGTTTACTATTCATACTCTTGTTTCATGAATAAGTAAAAGTGTCAGACCATGGGTCTATCAAGTAACATCTTACCAACACACTTATGTTCTTGACACTTGTTACATGTAGGCCTACTGTCTACTAAAGCACTGGGGATGAAGGGTATACCAAGAAACCAAGATACCTGCCATCCACCTGCCATACACATCCATATATCCATCAACTGAAAACTAACCTGTTCTGGCCTGTAACACATACACTTGCCTAAGGGCTGATACGTTTACGCATAAAGGTGACTTGTAGATGGATACACCGACACCATTTTTGTTTGCAAGTGTGAACGGGTGAGTAACAGTTGTGTGTACATATACATGGCATTGGAAATACTAAAGAAACACCTTTTTTTACTCCTAAGTGTTGATGTATGTGTACATCTGTTGTATTGCTAGAAGAGTGCATTTTAAGCTATATTGGCAACCAAGCTTTTCCAACTAGTTCTCCCCCTGTATAAATCATATTGGTAACTGTTTTTATACACACAAACTGTACACAGACAAGGGTTGGGACTGGGTAAGATATTAGTAAATGAATTTTGGCAAGTAAATTAATTCATAGTAGATGACGAAATGTCCATGACTTTTCTGTACACTTATAAGTACGTAAGTCGACTTCATTATTTATAAACCAGTGTCATTACCAAGGATTTGATCCTCTACAATAAGAACCATGCAGTCATTTCAAGAATGTCTCATTCACAAATTTCCACTTCAACATTTACAAATTCCTACATTTGCAAGTCATCAAAAACCAAACTAGACATTCAAAACTTGTTTCAGACTGAGGAAGATGTACATCAGTTGAGAAATATGAGTTTTACAGACATCATACACATGTATGCTGATCTTCCAAGTCGACTATTACTTCAAGCTATGTCCCTCACTGGACAGAATCAGCTGTAATCACGGCAGCGTTTGAAACAATTGCCACGAGAAGACTTCCTACAAAGATTTCTTATCACAGCAGCTTCAGTAATTAATTGTGGTTAATCCCAGAGAACACTCTTTCAGCAAAAATGAGTTGTTGGAAAATATTCAAACATGTCTGTCTAACCATGGTCTAACCTGAGCTGATTTCTGAAACTCTTGCAATATGACTGGAAAATGATCTCAAATGAAATGCTTGGTGCAGTAAAGCAAAACTTTTTTTATTTTTATATACCAAAATATTTTCTTGTTTCACCCCAAAACAATTTTTTATATTAAAAAAAATGTATCATTTGCAAAGCTATCGTTTACAAAATGCCTGGTTAACAAAGTACATGTACAAGTATGTGAATGTACTTCATGTACTGTTGAGAATAGTAAGCATTGAGGTTTTGACTTATTCATGGTCTACATTGTACAGTTGGAATTTTGATCAAGTGTTTTTGCCTTACAATGGATGTACATCCTTCATGAAATCATTGGCTGGTACTGACTATAGAGAATTGGTCTCTATGCACGCACTGGCAGCAGGTCTTATTCTGGGTTTTCAAAATTCAAATGAGTTTGTTCACTCCTTATACTTTGTGCATAAGTGGAAATGAATATTTATTAGCAAGCAACTTACACTGTATGTATTCTGTATTTGCATTGTTAATGCAGTGAAATACACTTTGCACCTCATTCCCAAAACTGTCCCTACATGTAAAGCAATCTGTCTGTCTTGGCTTTACTGACTATACATAACCCACTCTTCCCAACAAATAAACACCATCATTCAGAATTTGTACAGTCTAGCTAACGTACATGTACTGCAATCGGTGAGCTTTGGGCACTTTTATGGACAGTGTTCATGTACATATTTCCAAAGATCTTATCAAATAATCTTAGACTGGAGATAAGAGCTGTGTAGAACATACTTTCAGGCAAAGTTGTATTGATCTACATCCTGATACAAAAACAACAGAAATGTCATACAGGGGATTGAAATGTAAGGCTTTGGATAAAACAAACCCTGAGAGTTTGATTTCCAGTGGAATTTACACTCACAAACTGGGAGTTTGGATTCATAACATAAGTACATGTAATGCACATACATACATGTAGTGTATTTGACAACAGTTTGATGCAAATATGAGTCTTTAATTCCTTTTACTAATTTTCAACTAGCATAATATAGACTGTGTTTTCAGGTTGTGTTGTTTATGCTTAACAAGGAAAAAGATATCCCAAGGTTTTTCATGCTAAACTGTTTCCCAAAACAAGGAGATTTCCTAAAAATGTCTTCTAATGATAAATTTAGTGTTTGTAAAATATGCTGTCAGGGCTTTATAAATTATTTTCGGTAATTACTCAATTAACATTAATATATACCATATAACCAGGTTTTTGATAAGGCACAGTCTAAATTCTCCAAGGTAAAATTAAAAATTCCCTGATTAAAAACCCAATGCTAAAAATATGAAAATGTGTAACAGAGTGAGAATACATGACAGAGTGGTGTATTGTTACTGAATGCAGTGTGTCATGACTCACCCTACAGCAAGGGACATTATAGCATTTTATCTTCCAATTTGAGAGCATTTATCATTGCTTATAAAGTAAATGGGTAATGCAAATTTTATGATGAAATCTGATACAACCTTCATATCCAAATCCCTCCAATCAATTACATTTGTACATGTGCCTCTTTTTTTAATGAACAAATTAGCAGTGATTGTGTGTATCTGTACAGTTGTCCTCTTAAAGAGTACACTACCTGTTTCATGAATGGTATACAGGTGTACAAAACATTAAAATAATTAAAATACACCAATAAATACAAACATATTTGGCTGTACTTAAATCAACTTATTAGTGTACCTGTTATATATAACTGACTGCAAGATAACATGTTTCTTGTTCATTTTGAATTTGACTTTTGTTTTTAACACAAAATTTATGAAATAAGGTTTATTTTTCAAACTGTTTAAGTCATTTTATTGACAACACCAATGAAACAATGTGGTTTGAGGAACAATTGATAGCAATGACTCAACTTTACAGCACTAATGATTGAATGTCTTTGGAGGGAGAGGGGACCTTGGAAGACTAACTACTCTAGCACATATGTATGAGGTAGTCATCATGGAGCCTGTCAAGTACTTCTCACTGACTACCAGTCAACCCTTCAAGATTGTCAAGATGCGCCAAGCACCAAATGACATATTCTTCAAGAGTTGCCTGGTACCCACCGACCATTCCTTCACCGATTGAGTAGCATAAAGTGCACGAAACTGTAGCATTATATACCTGCACATCAATATAATGGAGTAAATTACAATGTCTTAGCATTATTTGCTGACACATCTTTACGCATCATAGTCATACTACATGAATGGCATCAACCTTGCCCAATCTTTTTAAGAATATCAGACAAACTTTCATCAAGGAATAATACGAAAAAGGCTTCAAGGTTACATCCAACTCAGATACAGCTATCATTCATTCTCACCTAGGAAAAGGGAAGATACCTCTATTTTACATAAAACTCAAAAGAAGTTTATGAAACAGAAAACCTAAGTGTCTAACGGTGTTTTCAGTGACATGGTTAATTTACCCTGAGCTGGGAGGAGGGGTGGGAGGAAATTTGTTGGAGTATGACATACAAAGCAACACTAATAACTAGAATCAATGCTTCCGCACTAGCTCTACTTCCATTAAAGAAATTCTCTCAGCAAGCCCCATCTTAGGATGTCAGATTATCCAACGATCCGTAAAAGAGGAGACTGTAAACACCATTTCACTGGATGTCCATACAACGCCATATGAGCAACACATGATGTTTGCTTGAATAGATCACTGCTTCAAATGACATTTCAAGGTAGCTCTGCCAAGTGAAATGTTAACAAGTCAAAAGCCAGTTTTTCTCGAAGCTGTTAATTTGATCAAATGCAATTTCATCTGACTTGGCCCGATCCTTTCTTTGATTATATTCTTGAAGTGAAACACTGTGCACACATGTAGGTCACAATATACATGTAGTTAGACAATGATAAAATCCACCCAATAGTATGCTTAAGTTATTTCACACCAAAAACCCACACAAAAAAACAAACACGTTAAACTACACTTTCATATGACTTTTATGGATACATGTTTGTACTGTATGAACCTCTAATACACATGTTACTCCTCTGTTTTCATGCATGCATAGTACATGTATCTAGATTTAACACATTTTAAAACACAAACAAAATTTAAGCAATTCAAAAAATATCAGACCAATCTGTATGACAAAAACTATTTTAAGCGAACTCTCTGAGAAGAAAAATTCTAAGTAGAAATTCCATTCAACAAATTATCGTTACAGGGCGCTTCACTGTATGGAATGGTTTCTAGAGGCTGTACAGATGACTTATTGACCCACCACAAATCATGTGTGTGGCAATGAATGCAAGGATCCAGGCACAAAAATTACAGGCGCAGAATAACGTACATGTACATGTACAGTTAACACCTTGGGGTGTTTACCCTTGGCCAAGTTCCTCCTTATTTTGCATGGACATGGCTAAAATTAACCCTGGTCAGGACGTTAAATTGGCAATTATCTGACATACAGGAAGGCAGGAGGGCAATGTGATCAGAATGAAGAGCACATTAATGTTCCACTTTCAAGTCACAGTAAAAGGAGCATTTTTCAATGCTGAAAGGAGCAAGAATCAGAAACAAACACATCAACAACATTTTGCAATTAGCTGGTACACTGTACTTGCACTATAGAGAGAACATATTGTAGGCAATTGATGGACTTTTTTTACCTCAACAGACATCAGATAGTACATATGTACATACAGTTGGATCATGGTGAGATGTAGCTGTTTAAACAGCTTTGTGTCAAATGATAATCAAAAAAATGCACCTTTCAATGAAATGTGAGATGGAAAACACATTATTTCAGGAAGTATTTAAATAATTCCAAATGGGCCAACTGTACATGTATGAATCTTTCCCTTTATTTTTAATTTAGTCACGTGCATCACTATAGAAAAGTGTCAGTAACTGCAGCAGAAACATTAACTTTGTGCATAGTTTCTACATTATTATGTTTTGTTTTTACTTGTGCCAATATGCTGTGCATAAATGTACATCTATTTATATAATTTTTATTATGAAGGAATGACATTTATTGCGAATATGGCCTAATGTAAAATGTTGTGACTTCAGTAAGTGAAATTTGTGTACAATGTACCCTGATCAATCCTGATCGAGAAATAATGTTTAAGTAAAGATCTAACATAAACATTCTCATTCAGTTGAACATATAAAACACTATTTGAACCCCTAGGTCTGTACAAGTCCAGACTTTTAACCTTCTATATTCAGACTATCAGTCAACCTGAGGCTAGCTTCTCATTATAAGACGGTTCAGTGATGACAGAATATTTCTTTTAATCATCAGGATTAACCTTCAGCTTGAGAAAATGTTACATTCTTAGAGCGTGTGTGTAAGGCATTAATAACTTGTGAATTCATTTAATAAGGTCATATACCGATAGAACACTAACAGAAACAAGCACATACAGAGCCCTGAAACATGACAACACATAGCCCAGGTATTTTTTATGAATGTACCAAAAACTAGTTTTAAATTAATGAGTTGCTCTTTTTACATGGAAATTACAAAATTACATACATTGTATTTACAGAAAATGCTGAAAATCAATGAAGCATGTTTTCTTGACTGAGGTAAATTATGATCTCAATTTATGGTACATATGTACTTCTTTGAAGTCATAAGTTTATGATTAATTACTCTAAAAGTAGGATATGACCAAACACTTTTCCAAAGCTATGACCCATTCATCTTAGGTGATGTTTCCATCTTTTTTCACACTACATATTTTTGGTCTCCGTGTAAACCTCAAGTGCTACTGTGCAAAGCTTCAGTCTACCATGGAGCGGTAGCTCAATTAGAGCCACACCAATTTACTAAGTTAAAATGTTTCTGTGCACTTACATCACTTAATTATCCAAATAAAAAATCTATAAATTAATGAGGCACAAAGAAAAACATCAAATATATCACCCTGCAAGACAGAGTTAGGACCCAAGGCTGAAACGCACTTTGTTTATTTCCGTCCTCCACAGACAAACACACTGTCCTCTGACTACTCTTTCTGCCAGCCCAGGCTGAGCCTATACACAGATGTACTGGGCCTCTGTTTGCCCTACTTTGCATTTGCGTCACAAGTAATCACCATCTATTTATATGATACCTATCATTCCATCCAAGTGCTTACCACAAATACAACACCCGTGCTTGCTATTTTGATTGACATCGGTGTGTATATATACATGTACCTGGGCATAGGACCCCGTTTCTCGGGCAAAAACATCATTATCATTGCATTTTTCTTTTATGAGAACTAAAAAATATTCCTGTATGAGCCGGGCCCTTAAGCACTCTCTTTTGTTCAGAAATCTGTGCTTTTTCCATCATTCATTTAAAGTGTAGTTTACAAAAATGCCTTAAAGATGTGTATTCTAGAAGGAAAGAGAAGATGGCTGGGTAGCTTTCAGTTGAAATTAATGGTCCATCTGAGAGATCCTATTTAGTGTAATATTACTAGAGTCACTAACCAGTTTAGTACTAATCTTTCTTATATAGTGAAACTTTTGTGGCTGCTTATCAAACAGACAGATGTGCTTTAGATTACTGACTGTTTACATTGCAAGTGCCTGTTTGTTATACAGAGGACAGACTATGGTGACGAGGTATCTTTGGTACTGCATATGTAGAAAAGACCACACAATTATTTTCTTTCAAATGTAACCAAAAATTGCTGTAACAGTTTTGTTTTGGACAGGTAATAAGTGTAAGCATTGCTAACATCTTTTGTTAAACCAATGTTACTCTCTGAGATGTATATTATCACACCAATTCTATTTTTACTGTTTATTACAATGTAGTCACTATTCAGTAATTATCAAGAATACATACATTTACCAAAACTAACTGTTTAATGATATGTCAAAGCATGATTAATGCCCAGTTTTTTGTGATCAAATAGGAGACCGCCATACATGGAGACTGATTGATATTCTATAGCCAGATGACAGCCTACATTATTAAAAGCTAATATGTACCGTTGTTTAAAGGGATTGATCAAAGCTGGTCTGTAGAAGAGTAAATTCAATCAACTCATAACATGATAGTTTCTCAAAACATATGGAATGTTAAAATAGTGGATTTTGGACAAGCAAATTCATTGAATTTACTTTATTTATGTAAGTAGGTCCAAAAAAAAACCTCAAAGTGTGTGTGTGTGTGTTTTATTATTTAAGCCCAAACATGATTGTTTCAAGCTTCATTGAGCCAAACAAGTACATGTACTACTGTCATGTACATTTATACTATGTCTCTGCTACAATACATCAGGTTTACTTCATGTTTTAAAAAATCTTGCTATGCCTCCATTTTGTACCCATAGGCCTACATGTATATAGGGGATTCAGGTTGGCTCAGTGGTTTCTTTCCCTGCCTTTCACCTCTGTGGACCCCGGTTCGAATCCCAGACCGGAGCCTTGCATGTAGATTGGGTTTTCAGTCCCTACCTGATTGCATGGGTTTTCCCTTATTTGGGGTTTTCCTCCCACATCTAAAACTGACATTTCTTCTACATCTACTCTACATAGGTATCATCAGGTATAAGTATAATAATAATAATATACATGTACATGATCACATGGTCTAAATAATGGTTGGCATTATAAAGTTCAGCTGGGTTTGTGTACATGACCAGCGTCTGCCACATCTCACTGTGTAATCCAATGCTAGAGAACATTATATGTAATGATTGATGATAATGAGATCAGCAATTGGCTTGAATTGGCAGTGTCTTAGATTACACTATGTCATAGCCTTAATAAAAGCCTTCTTCTTTTATTACATCATGAACAGGTGTATTTTACACCATTTGCAAAAGCATTATTTTGTTTTCTTATTAAAGACAGATGCTTGGCAAAAAAAATTTGAGTTTTAAATCCATTTCATATTAATTTTTGTCAAATTGTAATGCTTTATACTGATTTCCACAACACGTTGTACACTGAATGCAAATGCATACAATGTACTGTATGTATGTCTTTCTAACAATGCAATTCTTGCCTTGCTAACATACTTGCACTTGTAGACCAGTTAATTTCACATCACAATTAGTATTCTGTGCATGTTTTAAGACTACATTGAAGGGAAAATTTAAGTTTAATCATTTTTACAGACTCTACAACAAGCTGATACATGTGAGTTCTTGAACATATTGACAACGGATTTATTTTGCTTTTAGTACCATCAAGTATACTGTCATGGCAAGCTTGTACCCACAACATATCATCGTTATTTCTTACTACCAGTTTTATTGGATTGTTGTTCTTTTTATAGGCAGGTTGAACTTTTTGATTATATGGAAAAATACCTTCCTCACTATCAGCCCTCTCCACACTTTGCCTTTGTTCTCCTATATTTTATCTTGAGCAATGTATATTACATTTGGGATTTAATCTGTGTGTATTTTTGAGAAGTGGAGTGAAATAAATAATCTCCTGTCAACTTGATTTCCAAAAGCGAATTACACCTTTTTTACTGGAAATCTAGAACCAAGGATGGAGAAAATACAAGCCAAATACTTAACCTACATTCTGCCTAACATGAACTTCCATTATGCAGTTCCAATTTATTTGTTGTAGGCTTTGTAACTCTTAACTATGGTTCAGGGCATCTAAAGATAGCAGGGACATTAGAAAATACGGATTTAATTACTACAAGAATTGATGAACATATTGCTGTAATCAATTGAAGATGTATAATAATGACACTAGAGAATTTTAGATATATATCGTTGTTGCAGATGTGTTTATAGCCAGTTATGGAAATGTTATCCAAGGTAACCATGTTGTTTCACCACACAAAAGTGAAATGTTTTACTTCAAAATTCATCTGGTTTTCTTCTATAGAATCAAGCTTTGTGGAGAATACATTGTGTAAAATTTGTTACAATACATTATAGGCCCTAGATAAATGATACCTCCACAAATAAATAAATTCTATAAATGTAGGTCTATTGCATTTTTAGGACAAATTTCTGTTCATATCTTTCCGAATATCTCCTTTGGAAAACAAAACAGACAAGGAAGCGGTTTGCACTTGAAAATGTCATCCGGCCTAATGTATATCTTCACCTTGACAAATGACTCAACATTACTTTATTACACAAATCTCAAGAAGTGAATAACTAGCTGCTGACTTCACGATGCCTTGCGGATGAGTAAAGACAATATTTTGGGAATGTACATTACAGCCCCCTCGATGTCCATCGGTTGACCACTTGAGCGCAAAAATGTTGTATTCAGATCATCTGTCAGCTTGTTTATTGCTTATGGATTTACACATACCATGTGGCATATTCATTAAATTACTCCATTTGCCTGCCCTATGGTTTATCCATTGACATCTTGCTGAATTTTCATCTTACTTCAAAAGTATTTAAAGCAAAAGAAAATACCAAATGCTTTGATGACATCACCAGATTTAAGAGAAAAAATCTTACATGCAAGTCCATGGACATTAATTGTACTTGTAACCTTTCTTTTTTGTTTTGTTTTTTGCTGTTTATACATCGTATACATATAAAACAGCATATATATATATATATATATATATATATATAAGTTGATTTGAATGTAAGAATTAGAGCCACAATAAAATGAGCAAAAAGTGAAACCCAAGTGTGTTCCTATCAAAAACTCTATTGCTGACCTGGGACAAATAATGTCTGAAGTCCAAAAATTCAACAAAAATACATAAAGCAATAAAACACTCAGGCTGTAGCCACATAATGTTACCCATGAGGACTGCCTTCATCATTCAGCCAAAGCAGCAAGGTCAACGATTACGTACTGGACAATTGGACAACTAGAGAAGAGAGAAAATGGGGAATGTCATAGGAAAATGAAGGAACCAGTGAGGAGGCTACAGAGAGCATGTCTTGTCGTCTTTGCAATGATGATCACATCTAAGCGCTCAATCACATGCCAAGAAAATCCACACAAGAAAATTACTGGGGCAAGAGATAAAGAGGGTCAAGAGCAAGTATATATACTGATTGAATGGTAGCACAATGTCTTCATGTAAATTGAACATATTTTGCACAGTTATTGATTTTTAAAACTAATAAGTTACAGTCTACCATAAAACAATCAAAAAGCTTTTTCTTTTCTTATTAAGCCTATTAGCCACTTCAAAAATGACATACTGCAGACAAAGCCATCAAACTGCCACACCTAGCAGGCTCTGCTATTTCAACCACACAAATTTACAAAGCCAACAAGTTTCTTGTAGATTTTTCTCACATTGATTTTCCTCATAAAAAAATTGATTAGCATTAATTTCTTTTTAACAGCAATTTTTATATGAGCCTATAGTTACTGCATTAGTAATCAAACAAGATACAAAACTTGTAACATATGATTCTAGACAAAAGGTGAAACAACATTCACTCAAGCTTGCTAAGCCGCAAAGTTGTGTACTTTTGCTTTATTTTGGCCATTTAAATCATTCGTGACCTTTCGTTTCGACCACGTTGACTGTAGCAAGATGCTTTTCAAAGGTCAAACATCTTTGCTGGATGAAAGTCTCTTGAGTATTCAGGGAGCTTTTACCTGTCCTACTACTTTTAGGACTCAGTCAAAAAAGTAATGTCCAGAGGATTTGATTTACAGTTACAGACGATGATCAAGGGACATCTCTGGAGTGAAAGTGGTCAATCTGAACATCATCCAGATCAGTGGACAATATGATTCCATCTATTATGACCATTCTAACAGAGTGATGAAACAATCGTTTCTATCTTCAATATATTGTACATTAAACACTGTCAACAATACTTAAAATGTTGTATAGTCCTTTTTTATCATCCCACTCCATCCCCCACTTAACCTCCCCAACTCAAAAAAAATATATCAACTATCAACCACAGATGCTTCAAACTCTTCATTCATTATAGTTTCATAAAATACTGTTAGGGTTTTATTGTACAAATTATTAAGTACAGTTCCATTTTAAATCTCTAACCTCTTCCATTCATAGGAAGAATGGCATGCAAGAATCATAATTTTATATATATTTTCCTGAGTGCATATAATGATCAATCTCCAAAATGGATCTCGTTTTTACATTTCCGAAAGCATTATGTCCAAGGGGGTCATATTCCATTTTCTCAGGCAGGCCAGCCTGTCATAATTCATGGACCCAGGATGCAATTGGTCAACAAAACAGCTTGGATGAAGAAATATGATTAGAAATAAAGACATCACAATTCATAACCCTGAAAGCTCACCTTCTTCCTGCTTTACATTCAAGTCTTGAAACAAACCTGTGTATAATAATATAGAGTATACATGTACATAAAACTCATTATTTGTGTCACTTGGTTTACTGTCAAGCTCAACTATTCAAACACACACTTTTCCCCTATAGTTTCATAAAGATTCCTTTACTTCAAGTTTCTTTTTTGTTGTTGTATATACATGTTAAAGATATGCTTTAGTTGTGTTAACTTCCTTACAATTACATATGAAGAAGATCAATTAAATACTACTCTAACACTAACAGTACAGTTGTCTTCCTGAGGAATATTCCCATAGATATGAGGCATGCAAAACCTTTCCCTTTCAGGATTTATGGAGTGAGTTTTTATACAGTCAGACAAAGTGTCACCTTATTTTACACAAAAGAATTTCTGGAGTGAGTTTTTATATAGTCAAACATAGTGTCACCTTGTTTTACACAAGAGGATTTCTCGAGTGAGTTTTTTATACAGTCAGACAAAATGACACCTTTTACACAAGAGGATTTCTGGAGTGAGTTTTTACACAGTCAGACAAAGTGTCACCTTATTTTACACAAGAGGATTTCTACAGTGAGTTTTTATACAGTCAGACAAAGTGTCACCTTATTTTACACAAGAGGATTTCTGCAGTGAGTTTTTATACAGTCAGACAAAGTGTCACCTTATTTTACACAAGAGGATTTCTACAGTGAGTTTTTATACAGTCAGAAAAAGTGTCACCTTATTTTACACAAGAGGATTTCTGGAGTGAGTTTTTACACAGTCAGACAAAGTGTCACCTTATTTTACACAAGAGGATTTCTGGAGTGAGTTTTTAAAATACAGTCGGACAAAATAGTTTTATTTCTTTCAAAAGTCCTGACCTAAAGTCTGTTTGATCTCACTTCATAAATATTCCATCTGCATCGTATATACACATGTAGAAAGTTTCTGCTACATCAATCTTCACTCATCTTGAAACAAGTTATATGTCTTACTGAGCATGCAACGAGCCACAGGCAAGGTTAGCACTGTCAAGATAAATCCAGTCAAGGTCTCACTAGAAAGTTGCTTCTTCTGATACCATTTCAATATTCACTTTGCATCTCTAAACCAACTCTATCCCATACATGTAAGCAACTCTGAACTGCAACCTTTCACGTTCTATCCATGTTCCGTTCCGTTCAGTTCCATACAAACGTACAGACAGGTAATGTACTGCACTAGAAGATGACAACTTTTATTCAGCTGAACCTACAAGCCTACCAAACATCAACATCAAATAAAGCACTGACAACCATTTGTAAAAAAAATAATACTAAATAAAACAAGAAAAGCAACACTTTTTGGTCAGACCTAGTCAAAAGATGATGAAAAACAGCATTGTAGTTTTTACCTTGCTCTTTGAATCTATATTGCAAGGTAATAACTAACTTACATTGTAAAATAATAAAAAAGAAAATAAACCAACCAGCTCTTTTCAGCTCAACCCTCTTACAAACAAAGTGAACCCCCTTAGATAAAACAAAGACAACAATCTTAGCCTCCAACCATTGAGTAAGGGTCATGACTGAGAATGCCCTGTCCTTGTGTTCTCATTTCATTGATCTATTTTAAGGTCTATATGTTACAAGCTCCTGTAAACACCACATGTGAGCATACAACCTGGCTCTTGTTTCAATCAGGTCAGGAGCCCTCACTCCAGCTTGTTCAGTCTATTTTTGGTGCCATTTGTACCTTTTTATCATGTGTCCTTTATTTCAAAGAAGCAAACGATGATGAGGGCAGCTTCAGTGTGTTTATGGAAGGCTATCTAACACACTCCGTCTTCCTCTAAACGGTTTACCCATGAGTGTCAAATCAAGGTCACCATGTGACTTTTATTTAACAATTTAGGTATGGAGTTGGTAAGGGTAAAAATCATCCTGAAAAGGGTTTCTTTTTTAAATGCTTCTGGTGTCTAAGTACTAAGGTTTTATCTTGTCCTTAGCTTCCCTAGTACATGTAGTTATTGTTACGTCATCATCAATATCACAAACTTGATTGTATTTAACTTCACAATATGATTAAAATCTAAAACAAGCAATGACTCAGTTAGGACAGCGACCTAACGGTAATAACTACTTCCCCAAATTGTACACACCCTAAAACCACCTCCAATCCTTTACCATGTCTGATGCCGTACTTCGGGTCAGTCTGCCTGTATTTCCATGATATATCTACACAGGTCTAGTCAGGCCTGGGTATAGTTTTCACTGTTTTAACAACAGAACGTTCTGCTAAGAAATGGCCTCATCTTATCTGCACGTACGTGTACCGTGTGCTTTTTCTGCACAGGCACATTTTACTTCTTCCACAGTGCTTGATGTTTTACACCAGCGACACGTTTTGCACATCATGGTTACTTAATACGACACGTAATTGTCACACAGCTCCCATACCAAGAAATAAGAGATCTGATTACTCCCTTCCGATCAATAAACCACTTCCCTTCTGTACTTTTTTCCCTGTGCATCTTTTTTTCCCCTTCTTTTTATATTTTATTGGAGGAAACAGTGAGGGAGAAAGCATGGTTTTTCTGCAGCATCCTGAAGGCTTAAAAGTAACACACAAGTCCTTGAATCACGCCATTCAATTAACAATCACAGGCCTTGTTCGTGCCAATCTTGTTCTATTGTAGGTACGTTTTTCAGAAAATTCCGGAAACTATTTCAACTGTCCCCTAGCTAGATAACTCTTGTTTACAATCTTGAAAAGAGAGGTTTTCTAGGGCAATAAAGTTAAAAACATTGGGATGCAGTGAGTGTTATCAATTACTCAAGTTGCTCATTATTATAAATCACCGTAAACTCTCGTAGCCATTTAGTAAGTCATTAATACTGTACATGTACTCAGATATTTACATCTTCTGAAAAGTCAATATCATTTATTTCCAGCTAACTGGTATCAATTCTTGTAGAGCCTTAGAAACATTTTGTAGAAACAGTATGTTTCTATTGAAAAAAAAGAACAACATTTTAAGATTTTAACAATCTAATCTTTGTGCAGTACAGACTGGCAGAACTTTGGGCCACTCAAAAATGTACAACTTAGTAACTTGTACAATGCTATAAGTCACACTAACTTGCTTCAATAAATTGTAAAATCATTTTTGTTGAAACTTGAGCAAGGACCTTCGGAGCCCATTAAGAGACAACGTTTTTTTTATTTTGTTTTATTTGTTCCCTCTGAATAATATTTTGTTCCCTAAAAACAGCATTTTTATAAAATAAAATAACATTAAGAGGGAACAAAATAATATTTTGAGGAAATAAAGTATTATTTTGAGGGGAAAAAATAATATTTTGAGGAAAAAAAATAATATTTTGAGGGAGCGAAATTTTACAAAAACCCTTCAACCCTTACAAAAACATCAACCCTTTACGCGGGCTTGGTAAAGACCAACACATACTATAGTACAAATTCTTCTTTTATTTCATAAATTATGATGATGTCCTGTGTACTGTTACAAAAAATGTGCTCACTAAAATATGACAAATTTTGTTCTACATTCAGTTAAAAGATATGCGCTGTGCTAACTTGTTCATGTCATGTAAACGTTTTTAATTAATCAATAATGAATCAGCTGAAAATATGATATGTTGCGACCCTCTTTAAATATATCTTTTTTATTTATTTTTAAAATAATGCTCTCTGGGAACGGCCACAAAAACAAGTCTTACTCATGATGTGATGTCACTGGTGGAACAAGAAATGTAACAAAAACATTTGAATTTCATTGCTACCATACAGGCACATACTGTTGTGGCAGCACAGCACTTCTTAAAATATCTTGTTCCACTGGTGACATCACGCAGTACAGTACATCGTGAGCAAGGCTTGACTATCGCGACGTTCCATTAGTGCATTGTTTTAAATTCAATAAATTGGATAGAAAAACAAATTATTTAAAGGGGTTTGCAACAGATAGGCCTATATTTCAGCTGATTTATTATTTATTATTACAAACTTTTACATAGCATGTGGAAAGGTAGTAACACACCTCGTTAAATGCACTGTATACATGTATACATGCAAGTTATCTTTCCATCTACCAATACAAATATAAATTGTACATCCAGACCGTTGCCACTCTTTTGAATCCATATGAAGATTGAGAATGCAACTAAAAAACCTGGATTTACTTTGTCCTGTGTGAATGCAAAGCACACGATAATTGTCCAGGTTGCTTTGGACACAACCATGTACAGATAGAACTATCATGTTGTCTCATTGGCTGGAGATCATATTGATTGGCCAATGAGTGCATACATGTACATGTTTAGTTGCCACATGAAGGAGATTTAACGGCCTTATGCATATCTAGGAAATGGTTTTAAAGACAAAGAATTTGGGCATGGTAATTAGGTACTCAGTTGTATCAAGGGTCTATTTTTGTATGCAACTTACCTTTAACCAATCAGATCCCAAAGGAACTTCTACAGGAGAGATTCCTTGAGGCATTTTGCATATTTTTGCATACTTTTGCATATTTGATCAAGAGAAAAGAAATCAGTAGTACATGTACCAAGTAACTGATATAGAGGATAGAGGTACCATAGTGTAGGTTTCTCTATTATGTTTCTGCATGGTGTATATGACAGTGGATTAAGTCACCTGGAGATAAAACTATATCATTCTCTCCAAAAAGAAAACAAGATTGACATTTCCATTTAGTCAGTCAAAGGGAAACAGATATTGCATTTCATGATCACGGGTTTTGCTTTACACTTTATAAAAACAAAGTCCACAAAAATAAATCTCAGGATTTCATCTGGTTGTATGACCTCTGACCTGATATATGCAAATGATGCTATTTGCAATTACAAATGACATTTTGCGAAGCATCTGTGACAGGTGGCCGAAGCGTGGTTACGGAACCCACGGTAATGAATTCTTTCTGGCATTGGAACATCAACATCCTGAAAAACACATCCCTCAGACAAGTCAATGTCCGGCCGAGTGCTGGCGTGTGCGTTACCGGCATTTACATGTACAAGACCCTTGGGCAAGAAGCAACCTTTATAGGCACTCAAAGTCAGGACATAGTATGTAGGGTCAATACTGTGTAGTCTGGTGCTCAAGCTGGAAGTTGATGATGAGTTATTTTGTAGTCTTCAGGTACACAGACTTGAATAATTAGGCAAGCCGGTACATGTACAAGTATGTACAAAATGTACTAGTACATTTACATGTACATTATACAGTGACCATTGTACAGTGTACATGATACTGTACATGTTCTAACGTAAGTTGTCTCTCCAATCTCGATGTAGTTTCCTTAGTCATTTTGTGTGGATTACTTCTTTAAAAAAACATTAACCCTAACTTAATTCAGCTACATTGTACAAGTTTGGATTCAGTTGAATTTGTTGGGTATTTTGTTATATTAACCAGGATTTCATTGTAAGAAATCCAACTAGAAAATGTTTTAGTTGTAGTATGAAGTCAACAGTGATGAAATGATTACGACATCATTAACACTGCCTGCTGCAAGTTTGGTGGATCTACAGTAAGTACAAACAACAAAACTGTGCAGCCAAATCTTTTTTTTTTTTAATGTTTCAATGTTTTTACTGTACATGTAAGCAAGCTTTTAAATTACCCTTTTAGTATATAATAAAGACAAATTGAGTTGATTTGAATTGAAGCAGATATTTTTTTAACTTAAATAAAAGTTCAAGCATTAAACCCTTTCTTCAGTTTAAAGCACAGTCAAGTAACAAGTTGCTTGTTTTGTTATTTCTAAGTTTCCCCTAATTTTTGTTCAATTTTCTGCTACTAATTTCATCAGGCGCCCAAGTCTGAGCCAGTGAATAATATCCCAGTCACATTTGACCTTTACTAATCATTGGAAATCTATCAAATGAAAAACTATGCTACATGTGTACACATACATTCATACATGTACAACTATACCCTATTTTTCTCTTGCATGTTTATGTTACTTTACTTTTTCCTCATCAGCCAGCTGGTACAGGTGCATGTTTGCGATCAGCCATCTCGCCTCCAGTAATGGATTATGTGATGTATGAATAGTTCCCCACTTACATGTATTCTTTGCACATATGTGCATCATGCTTTTATGAAGCCAAACAACAGATATAATCAACATGTGGGTGAATTGCCCAAACTGAAATGCGTTCAAATTGACTATCTTGCGTGTGAAGCTCTGGTTTTTAGGTCGTAGTAAACTTGCAATCCAATTTACATGTACAATAAGCTGTTTTCCAGAAACCAAAATAAATTGAACTAAGATGCAAAAGTGATGATGTTATCACTGTCCATCAATCTTCTTAAGCCAACAAAATAATCATGTCTGCATCGCTGTCAGACAAGGTGACTTCAGAACATCAATGCAATTACCAAATCCTATGTACTGAATAATAGGCATACTGTATAAATGTATTTATCTTCCAGTACGTACTTATCCTCCAATCAGATTGCTCGAACAGGAGTGTGATAAACGATTTCATACTACCGGTAAAATACATGTATATTGCACTCTGCATATTGTGAGCATCATGCGTCATGCTCCGTATACGGACAGTGCAAAATAACATTCTAAACTTTGCGCGTTGAACATGTTACTCGTGAAAACAAAACGCTCGCATGTGAGAAAGGTTTGAAGTTGGCTAGAAGATAAATTCATTATCACACGTGCACTCCGGGAATACAGAAAAACCAAATCCCGCTCAACCTGTGGCCTCGTGGGATATGGGACACAGAAGTGGTATATTTTTTTGCCAATATTCTTTGCCAAAATTGCTGTTTTTAATTTAAAGTTTCCCTTTTTTTACTGCAATACATTAACTTTAATAAATGTAAATATGCTTGTCCTCTGATTTTACAATTGTTTAATACCATTTTATGTAAGCAAGAGGATTTTAGTCTCTGGATTTTAGTTTCTCTCCTGTATTCATGTGTTAATAAAACCTAATTGAATTGAATTGAAAATTGAATTGAAATTTTTCGTATTCAACTCGCGCTTGTGTGATAACTTATAAAATCGTATTTTTTGTTAAACTTAATCATTAAATATTGGCCTCCAATATTTTATCTTTGATTGAAACATATGGTTACTTCTATGGCTCTGTGAGAAATTTGCAATAAATTCTCAAAGAATAGAATCAAGAAAATGTAGATCATGGAGATCTGCATACAATGTTTGAGTGTACCTACAGCACCAATATGTAGACTGTGCAACAAACAACCACAATTTAATCATTTTAAAAATTAGCTGAGCAAATGGTCAATACCTATTGTAAATATTTGCAATTGGCCAAATTCAACAAGCCACTCCCCAAATGGCAGACCATGGGCAGACAGCAGCCGCATGTGGCATCACTGAAGAAAATACATAAAAGTAGTAGTCTTCATTTCAATTGCTGTCCACTTGCATTGATTTTACTACAGTTACATACATGAACCATGCACAAGGAAATAAATACTTTCACCCTCAACCCCACCCCCCCCCCCACATCCACCCTAATCCTCTACAACTTCATCCCAACAAATTGGACACTGCTGTCAGTACATTATTTCCTTATTACATGACAAACAGCATGGTTTAACCATAGAGCACCATGGAGAAAATACAGCAAGGAGCTTGCTCTATGGTTTAAACAATAGGCCAAGGATTGTGGTTTTTGGCTATCTGTCACCAGGAACTGAATTTATAATAAGTGTGGAATCTGTAAGGTGTCCCCTGCTTTTAACTGCTACCTTATTCAATGATTCAATGATCCAAACATATGCCGTTGTTTGCACAAAATGTGAAATACAAGTTATCTGGAAAAAATCAACAGTATAGCCCAGACAGTACAAGTCAGTCAATAGTGTTGGCTTTACACTCAACACTATTAAGTGGGTACACAAACATCCATAAATAGTCCATTACTCACACTTAGGACTTGTTAAAATACATACAATACTGTAAGGTAAATGTAAACAGTATTGTAACACAGTGTTGTTGACACACAGAATCCTTTACGCTTAAATTCAAAAGTAAACAAAAATTATTCTAAATGTTTTTTCAAGCTCAAATAACAACTACAAAAGGCCCTATGTCCCATGAAAAAAATATATTCAATTTTGCTTTAAATATGTGAAATTTGTTATACATGTACCTGTCTCACAATTGTCCTGTTTCTGCAGATTTTTCTCTTGTGGTTTTCTTTCATCAGTGTTTGTACAGAGTGTGTCCATTAACTTTATTTTGTGTTTGTTAACTTGTGGATCAACTTACATGTACTTGCAGAAATATCTCCATGCTTGAATAGCTCAACTCTAACCTTTGCTTTGTTAAATGTAAAATAAAGGTCTTATGTGAGATTGAATTTTCACTTGAACATGTTGAAAGAAACTAAAAGAAAGCAGCAACTTGACATGTTGTACTAGATACAATGCTTATAATTCTTATCAGAAAGTTTAATTGGACATTGTACACACAGCATTACACACACAAATGTTGTATTGTAATCACAATTATCATCACTTTATCACTGCTAACCCATTTCCTACAAATGTTTACCAAGACATGAGAGGCCTTCACTTAAACCAACAAACAGTCTCTAGTCTTGTTACTCATTGACAGTAAAATACACACAGTACATCTGAGGCTGACAATTAAGAAATGATTGATCAACATTGGAAACAAGGGAGACCAATGGTTGAATTTACCTAACTCATGTAGAACAGAATAATTCAACAACAAAATAAAGGTGAACCAATCACAAGAAATAATCCAGGTTGGAATTTGGAAAGGAGACCAATGGTTGAATTTACCACTGTGCTTTACCTAAACATGTATTTAAAGATAATAACAGTAACAATGAACATTTGTACTGGGCCATTTCTGTTGATGTAAGTTTTCAAGTTGATGTAACAATTCAACAAAAATAAAGATGATACAGAATCGTCATCAGTCATTAATGCCTAGGAACAGTCGGGAGTGAAGGGACGATGAATGAACTGCTGACATACAGTCCTACAATTTCTTCAAACTTGTGGGCACTCCCACTGAGATAACACTTCATAATTTAGTATTATAACAAATATAACTATAATTGCACTGCAAAAAACTGCTAAAGGCCTTATGTTTCCACCATGGCAGAGTCTTTTTCAGAAAGACTCTGCTAGGGTCCAAACATGAGGCCATTAACAATTGTTTGCATTTATACAACAGGTCCTTTTAGTTGGTGAGCAGTTTGCAACAGCTAATTTATTTATTTCTATTATTGCACTATATACTTTTTATCCCATTTCTAAAGTTTGGTGACTGCACCATGCACAATGCAGCATGATCCTGTTTACCTCAGCAGAGAGTTTGTTTCCGTCATTGCATTCCGTTGCATTAAATACTGTCCCTGAAAACAAATTTGCAAGCTTATTTTGGGGTGTACATGCATGTAGCAATTTGTTTCATTTATAAATATCATCTGTTTTGATTAAAAGAAGTTTTGAATGTCACTGCTAATTTTGCAATTTCAGCTAGCAAAGTTTATCTGATATTGTACTTCCTTCATTTCATGTGTTAATTTTGTTAATCGACCGGCCTTAACAGTCACACTTGAAATATCTGACTGTTGCAATAATCCAAAAGGTTCTTCCGTTTGAAAATGTGGTTTGGTTATTATCAGAAAAAAAGAGAATTTCATGTGTGTACACAGAACATGTAGTAATCAGGAGATGGCTGATTGTACTCTTTTACCAAAACAAGCCAGTACTATTATGATAAAGTGTGGCAAAGCTAAATGCAGCACTAAGAATGCTACATCTGGAGATCTTACACGTAAATGATATAAGAGTTGGTAACCACACCATTGGATCAATCCAGACTGCATGCTACAATGTAGCTCCACAGGCTCAAACACAATCATCATGCTGAACATCTTTTAGCCCAGAAACTCCCTATAGCACACGCATTTTGTCACAAGCAATGTAAAATGTGTGTCTGATATGGCGCTTGTATTATCCGATTAAGCTGGCAAGATAAATCCTGTAATTGAATTGGGTAAGGGATTACAAGACAGGGAAAGCTCAATGCACAAGGTTTACTACTGTCATTTGTGACACTATGGGAGGATTTTTTTACAGATACATGTACATGTACATCTAATAACCCGTGATTGGTCTGGAGTAAATCTTCACAGTAATTCCCTCTTATTTAATTTACATCAATTTGTATGGCACATGTGTACAGCATCAAAATATAGAGCATATTACACACCAAGCTTGCTATCATCACAATACAGCTAGTGTACATTATACATGTATGTATGTATACATTAATGTTGACAGTCCTCAATCTTGTTAAATGAAATTTGAGCTACTTCCTTCCATGTATACGTGCTAATAATGCAAGTTTTGTAAGGTAATGCTTACCAGTTTGCTTCAATTTCAATAGCTGTCACACGTACTATGCATAGTATGTATGAAAATATATTAATTTATACATTATCATTAATAGTGAACTCATTGTATATATTAATTTATACATTATCATCAATAGTGAACTCATTGTAGCCTATATTGATACTAGTAAAACTTTAATTTTGAGAAGAATCCTGGCAATAAAAGTTAAACAAAAAAAAGGAAATTTGGGTTTTTAAAAAAACTTTACATGTATGTAAGTATTGTAATGTACGATAACTATACATTAATCTGAGTAGCCTTGTTCGTGGTGTTTTACACCATCTCAGCTATGGCCGCCGGACGCGCGTGACACGACATTAACAAGTCAGTGCGCATATGTACCAATCAGCATGGAGGATTGACAGTGTGTGTGTATCGATGCGCGCATGCGGCAGCCATAGCTGGTGGTGTAAACAAGCTGCTCGGATGAGTGTATTTCCTTCCTCCATGGTATGTAAGCATTGCAACTACACAATAACATTGTAATGTACAACTACACAATATACATGTAGTTGTAACAATACAGTATATCCATTTACTTATAATAGAGTAAGGATATTATGAGGTGGTATCTGTGAAAGAAGTACATAGTATGCAGAGTATATTACTAACATGGGGTTTGATACAGTTTTCTTACATGTCCAGATGTACAAAGTATTGCACTTACTTATGTACATATATGTACATCTGTGTTCACCACACTGTGTATTCATACATTGTCCTAGTACCAGTGTCTCCACGCTTCTCACAAATGACAAAATACATCTCAGTTATCATCTAGAATCCATAATTGACGTCATCATCCAATATTTAATGGATCAGCTTTCTGGCAATAAAAATAACAAAACACATTTTTGAAGGCTTTTTATTGCATAAATGCATGATAAAAAGCATGTTCATGCTGGCATTCATCATGGTCTAAACTGTAGTAGAATACATAAAGTGTATAAACCAGTGAGTAGCAAAATTGTTTAGTTGTCAATCTGACTTTGGCATACCTACAAATTTTAAAATACAACATCTGCAGCCTGTACATCGATTTGTTTACTAAAAGCAACTACAATACTTTATCCACGCTGTGTACACACAACTCAAAGAAACACATTGTCAATATAAATTGTGTGTAAACTGACTCAACATGATGATATGGATAGAATTTAAGCCTTTAAACAATACAGTGTACATATCCTACCACTACAAGAAACAGCTTTGATGTGTAAATGGGTTCTACTTATTCAATGATACTAGCCTATGGGACTTGTTAACACTATGGATGTCTAGACAAGATTCAAACCCTGGCCATAACACCCACCTGGGGAGGCAATTTCAATGCTGTCAAATTGCTTTATGAAATGACTGAATACATCAAAATATTTTTTGAAGGTTAAAATCAAGAAAGAAATTGATGACCTCATCATCAATAAAATTTGAATTACAAAACACAACAGAGGCTACATTAAGGGTCTAGAGTTCCGCATCTGGTGTGGAGTTTCCGTTCTGTCTTTGATGTGTAATTCAGTCTTAAAGAATTACACAAATCATGCCAATGGTAAAAACATATCTACAGTCTTCATTGTACCCCTCTTGCAAAGTGGTTACAAATTTAAAATAAATGGTAACATCTTGAATATAATGGAGCTGGCCAGTGAAGGAGGCCCAAACCCCATTATAGACCAATTGGGCACACATAGATTTGTATATTATTTTGTTGTATTTTTTGGCAAGTGGGTCCTCAGTGTTCTTAGGCCTGATGCAACTTTCTTACATGTATTACTTTCAAAACTTACAAATGTACATGTATGGTTTAGTGAGCCCTACTTTGGAATTTCTCTTTTCCATTTGGTTTTGAGCGAGGAAGAGCACAAACTTTTGTTTCTGGTTAATCTCTCTATTTAGTGTAGGGAGCATGGCCCCAGCAGCATAGCCAGGATTTTTTCAATGGGGGAAGGGCACTGATTTTCAGGAGGGGTGGGAGGGGGAGGGGCCAGGGACCATGTTTTTAATGAATTACATACATCTGGATTTGTTTTCATGGGGGCACCTGTCTAGGAGGGGTATCTTCGTGGTATTACCCAGTGCTTAGGTTTCTTAACCCTTCAGTCAGAGAAATAATGTAGGCCTATTTTTGAGCGATGAATGAATCATTGATTTTTTTATTTGTAATAAGTACAGTGTATAGGGTACAGTACAACAAGCCACGTGTTATGATTTTGTACTGTGCTAATTCTACTGTTATTATTGTGTAGACTCTATCATCTAGATTATTGTGAATGCTCGCCTGTTTTTAGTAGAAGACTGCTCCTCTTTCCTCCCCTTCATTTAATGGGGACAGACCATTGCAATGAGAAAAGGGGTTAATGTTTGATAAGAGAACTTACACCTGTGCAGTGCTATCAGGCCAGACCAACTCATGACAATCATGACAATCATGACAACATGAACCAATAACATAACTACAGTAACACAAAAACTTTCATGTTCACTATGACTCTGTGTGTATGTGTAGTAAACCTGCAATGGAAAGTCTGAATATCGTTACCAGAGCACTGTACCATGACCATGCATGAAGTATTTAATGAGTTTTCAAAATTGGATGGCTTGTTTATTAGAAAATTGTATCAAAATATATGAAGCCCTAAGCTTGATATCTACTGAGTTATTTTTACCATCTGTTACTGCATAGGTGTTCCTTCCTCTGTGGTAATATTAACAAGTTCCTAAATCCCTCACCAACCACTCAATTTGTCAAATGCCAATTACAAATACAATGTATACACTGCAAGCAACATGAATTCCTCCTGTCATTTGTGAACATTCTGGATTTCACTCTGCATGTCCATTCAAAGGTTTTAACTTGTTGTTGAATTCTCCAAAAAGATTAAATGTCTAAAAAAAAAAAACATCTGTAAAACACCAAGCTAAAGACCAAAGACACAGCTAGAATTGCCTTGACTATCTGAAAGCAGTTCATGGCCAAATGAGGATTTGTTTCTCTACAATTTATATAATGACTAATTGCAGATGTCTTGTACATGTACAATGTATCATTGATTAAAAGTATCTAGATGACTGTCCAAAGCATTGCAATTTTTTTCGATTTTTTTTTTACTCTCAAGGTTACAATGTAAATTCTCATTAATATGATAGTGATGCATTGAATGAATGACCACAAGCCTGTTGACTGCTTTGACTGTGCAATAATCATGTATGCACTGTAGAACAAAACAATTTCCCAAAAACTGATCATACCTTTATACAACTCTAATGTGTACAAATAATCTGGACACAATTTCATGGAGAGACAAACAAGTCCTTAACACGTAGGCCTATATTGTTCCTGACTGGTTCTTAACTATGGTTGTACATGTATAGTGATATCATGAAGGTACAGATGTTCATAACACATGTAGCTTCCATGGTCAAAAGTATTCTGCTTGACAGCCTTTATTTAAATCCAAGTGTTCTCCAAATTTGGGTGTAGTGAACTAGGTACATGTAACAGCATGCAGTCTTAATTCCAATTCCTGAAATGCATGCCATTGATACATCAGAAGATTTTACCATGAAGCGAGGTGTGAGAACAGAAAACACAACTTGTCTAAAACACAGTATAAGTTCACACATGTTACACTTGGTGTGAATTTGATGGAACAACTGAACAAACAGGTGTAGGTTATGGTTTCTACATGAATTATTTTTGCACACAGACTTTGTAAAAACTACACATAAATAAATAAACATGTACATTTCAACGCCTATTTAACTAAAATAATGTACAGTATCGTTATATCAGGTACTGGTTTTTTAGCATAATTTGAAGCAAATAAGAAGCACTACAAAACAAAAATAACATTTAAATTAGAACAAAATTGACAAAAGTTATGAAATGAAAAGCAATGTCCAGACATTAAAAACAACATGTTTTGATTTTCATACATATAAACAGTATCATCAGACACTATAAGAATGTTGTTTTCATTTTGAAAACCTCATCATTTGTTAGTATTAATATGGACAAAGGTACATGTCCTGCACATCATAACAGATTTGTAATAGGGGATTAATTACGTTTTGAATTATTTTAAAACACCCAGGATACATGTGTGTGCCCTTCTCTAACAACATACCAAGTCCTTTCGAAATCAATATCAGATTAGTAGCCTATTATGAAAACAAACAACAAAGCTCACAACGGTTTAGATTCTGATCTTCACTGTAATGTTTTGAGGATTCTGAGCAAATGTCAAAATCACAAACCTGTCCAGACCCATTATTGGTAAGTTTCAACATGTCAGAAAGATGACTGTAATAACGAACACATTAATCCATGTTTGCCTCCTGAAGTCTTCTTTGTCTTTAGTAAACTAATCTGGGCTATGAGGTAAGAATTACTGATTTTCTTCTTCTGATTCAGGCATGATATTTGGCCCTTGGGAAAAAAGTATGGAAAACATTATTGAATTCATGGACTGACCTCGCCATTCAATTCAATTGATCAAGGCTTTAACAGATTTTTCAGACTATTTAATAACAATTTTGCTACTTTTTCTGAGGGCCTAAAAATCTGAAAACAGACTAAAGTAGGAAGAATGTCATGTCTGTTTATTGATCAAGAAAAGTTTGTTGTATTTAAACAAATTTTGTTCCAAAGCTAGGGGCCTTAAGGTCAATGAGGTGAGAAGTACATGAACATGGCAGATAGGAAGTACATGTAGGCACAGAGACTAACAGAGGACAACAGATTATCAATTACATGCATGCATGTAGACTGGAAAACGGACAATTCACACCTTTTCAATCTGTCATATTTTGTAAATTCCAGCTTTATTAAATTTCTTTATTTCTTTATTCTTTAGCTTTTACATTTCAACCATGCTCCAATATAAATGTCAAATGAATTTGGATATATATTTCATCCTAGACTGAGGAGACATTTAATCTCTGAAAACTTAGGGGTACCTTTCATATTTCTAATCTTTTGTATCAATACAAAAGATGACAAACAAATTGAATATTAACCAAAAAAAGTTGATACTTACATGTGACATAATCCAACAGCTGCTCAAACTGACCAGGACTTAATTTATCCCACTGCATGATGCTGGTAAAGTTTCAACTGTGGTTATACGGAGTGCAGTAACTATAAACAAACTTGAAGCATTCAAGGTAGATCAACAGGATGCGATGACAGTGATAAATGAAAGGTCAATTTGAAGGGGTTGCAGTGGTGACTACCGCCTTGAACCTGGTGACTCGATTGACGTTCTTGACTGGTTGTACAAGGTGAGCTTATACACTCCAGCTAAATGACAAACAATTAAAATTAAATTAAACTGCGATTGGAAATCAACTATTAAAAGCCATTTCTACTAATATTATACACCTAGATCAGTTGTATGACGCACCCTATGACCCCTATATCCTGTCTGCGTCATGTCTCTCAAAATTATGACCCAAGGGTACGTCAAAATCCAATGATGGTCCGTCAAAAAATCTGCGGGAGGTGCGTCATGGTCCATCGATGTCCTTTTCCACATGTAATTTTCTTTCAGTTCATCGCATCACACACCACACTGGCCCACGACCAGTGAAAAAAATCTTCGGGCCACCAAGTAACGTTACACCAAAACTGATACACCAGTGGGACAGTGGTCCATAATTCCTACAAAATTCACTGAAACCTACCCTGGGATCTCGTTCATGCAGAAACTCATAGCACGATCAAAGGAGATCATACCAAAATATGACGAACCCTTCCTCCCATCATGCAATGTAAAAGAGATCAATAACTGCCAGCGGCCGGTCACATACTTTTGTACACGCATGAGGCAAAATACTACTGGTTGGTACCCATTTTTCTTTACACAATGCCATTGTGGAAACCAATTTATCCAATCGCCCCAGCCCACTGCTTGTCGAATGCACTACTCAACTCATGCAACGGTTGGTCTGTGCATGAAGTCCATGCTGCATGTGCGTATGTCATGTTGGCTTTCCTTGGTCCCACCCATCTCCAGCCGCTCCTTTTACTGTGCTACTAATAGCTAGTTAGTTGGGAACCGCACGACCAGCAACAACTTCGTCCCTGCATACTTTAAATATATTTGATACCTGATAATGAAAATGCCTAAGGTTGACTCTTTGGTATTCACTGCGCGTGCGCTGGTTATGGGCGATTCTGTGCGTTGTTGGGGTCCGTCGTCAGTGGTGCGTCAATTTCCGCGATAGGTGGGTCAAAAAATCGTTCCAAAGAGCGTACAAATCCGCAACAGGTGCGTCAAATTTTTGACTCAGGGTGGGTCTTTGTACACCCGAAATCCGCCACACCTAAGGACATTGACACACCTACCCCGGGGGTCATACATGTAGGGTGCGTCATACAACTGATAGGTGTATTACATGCAAATGAAATACCGAACTTTCACTCAATTTTTATTTAATTTTTTCAAGCCATAAATGATAACATTTGGATTGTCTGAAAAGATAGACAAGAGTCCCCATCCAAAATGTTTGCAATGGTGAAAACATTAACAAAAAAGGCTGGGAAAAAACCTTTATATGAAATAACCTGTGAAAGATGTTGAACAAATATCATATTGAAAACTTACAAATTTCAAGCAAGCACTTTTAAAACAAAGTACTACCAGTACATACAATAATTAGGTGTACAAACATACCACCAGTAAAGACACAAATCACAAGGCATAACCATGTCCTTACTCTTTAAACTCAACAAAGTACAGTGCTGTGAGAGTATCTCTAGTGTTATGGTAGTACTAACAATGTCAACATGAAGGTCGTACACACCAGTGTTTACCCATGCATAATACGCAATCTAAATAACCCCATGTGAAAATTGTACACACCTTGACAGAAGCTTTTACACCAGGAAGTCAGAGTCTGGTATTGACTCCCCCACTTTCTCTCTAACTCTCTCTCTTTCTACTCCTCACTCTGTCAACTCAGGAATCCTCACAGCTGAATTCACTGTTGTGACTGCAACTGCAAGTGTCTTATTAGTGTCCCATTCAGTAGATGTATTCCCTTTATTTACCTGCACACAGGTTATTAGCAGCCGGTGAAGAAACTTTACATCAAAGCATACAGAGAGAGGAGTGTCTAGTCAACCACATCCACCTACATACAGTAAGGAACTACACAATGACTGCACAACGAGTCGAGTGAGTGTGAATACACAGAGCAGGCAAACCAGACGTGTGAAGCGCAAGTGGGTTGGGCTGTAGTATAGTACTAGTCGTAGTGCACAATGCCACACAATCCATGCACAACAGCATATACAGTAAGAGCACACAAGTCACCAGTCCACTGTACTAATGTGTGCAATCTGATCATAGACCTACATTGTACAGTACCAGCACAACACACACACACACACACACACACACTACCTGGGACAGCAGGAAAGTACTACAGCCCATCCAGCTGACACTATGGTCTACAGGAGAGGTCAAAGTGAAATTGGCTATTGATGTAATATGACTTCAGGTCACCCTATTACTGCATCAAACCAGCACTATTTACCTTTACCTCCACAGTCAACTGGTCAGGCTGTTGTCCATCGCCGATCTTAGTAATAATAGACAAAAGTAATGACCTCGGATGTCACAAGTACATTCTAGACGAGGTTCATTACGGTAATCTCCCCTACAGACGATTACGAGGACAGATGGAAGGATCAAGAGGTTCACAAAGAATACCAAATCAAGATGAGACCTGGAAAAATTAGAACAATCGATAATAAGTCTCCATTAATTTCAAAACAAGATTTGACAAATATTAAATAATTTGGGGCAAATATTTCCTAACTCTAGCAAAACATGCTTACTACCGCAGTTGTCTTACCAGTTTTTGTTTGTTTTGTTTTTCAGGATTGCAATGAAAAGCGCAAAACATTATGCCAAACGTCGGGCTCTTTCAAAGAATGCGTTTTTGATTCCTTCACACATTAAAGCAATGTACATGGGAACCTGAGGTTCACAAAAATGTTTTACGCATGAACCTTGCAAACTATCATCAGCACATAAATTTGAGTCAATTTCAACTCAGCCTTGTATTTGTAAAATTGTTTGACTTAGTTGCCATTTATTCACTAGCAAAACAGAAGCCAAACTGTCAAAATGAGCCAAGCATCCTCAATTGGCTTATATTAATCAAACAAATTGCTTGCTTTATAAATTAAAAGAACTATACATGTAGTCGTACATGTAGGTTGTGTATTATTGTCAGTGATTAATGCATCTACAGTAAGAAAATTAGATTTCTAGTGATGGTACACAATGTATCTACATACTATTGCAAGTTACTTTCATACATGTAGAAAGGACACTTAAATTAAAGTGAATTAGGGAAGGTACATCATGCATGCCAGCAATGACCAGGTTCCAAGAATTAAATCTTAATAAGAAATAAATTTCATTTCAAAGTAATGAATTTGTGCATCAAAATAGAATGTAGTGGAATGACATTTTGTAGCGTGTCATGGCCGAGTGGTTTAGTGCACCGGACTCAAGTTCTGGTGGTCAAGTCATCGGGGTGTGGGTTTGAATCCCGTGTCCTTGAGCAAGATGCTATACTATAATTGCTTCTCTTCACCCAGGGGTATAAATGGGTACCTGCGAGGGTAGAGGTTGATATTGTGTTTGAAAAAGCATTCGGGGTGCCACAGCAGCTCGGGGCTGTATACTCCCCTGAGAAAGATTACAGAAATGTTATTGGCCTGATGACCAGGGCACTAATGTAAAGTGCATTGAGACGTTATTGTGAAATGTAATATATAAGATCTAGTTATTATTATGATGCGATACTCATTTTAACCAGATTATCATAATTGGGCAAACATTTTAGGATGTCTGAAAAAGAAGCAATAAATGTTTTAAAACAACTTATAAACATTGCTATAATTGTGGTTTTCCCACTTTGCACAATTTTAATAAGATTTTACATTGCAGCAAAAATTTAAAAAAAAATAAAAAATTTTAAACATTGAGAAATGTTGTCGTAGATCCCAACTTAGGACAAAATCTTAAGCCAGCGGAATTTTTCACATGGAACCTAGTTCACTCCATGATTTGAAATGATCCACTGTTTGTTGACCGACATTCCGTGCAAAAGTGGTCTATCACACAAGCATGAAGAACCTTCAGGTGCGACCTTTGGCAAAGCATACCAACAAATGATTGCTTTCGCAGTTTTTGTGGACCTGTGTGCTAAGACCTCGTCTGCACCCTCAAAATGGCTGTCAACAATGACTGTCCATATGTCACTTGCTGACTTTGTTCATCACGGAACCCACGTGAAAAAATGCCAAATAAAGTGTAAAAGGAAGCTTGATTCATGGAGAAGGCAAATGCACAAGTGGAGGAAAGTGCGGGCAATAATCCTCGTCTGCCATTTTTGCAATTGTTTATGGTTTCATGTAATGACAGGCCAGACCTGACGAGTGAAACATCATCATTTCACTGACAGTACAATGTACTAGTGATAATTTGCTAGTCCAGTGCTAACCAGCTATATCTGTTATAATGATAAAAAAAAGTGGTCAAATGTGGGATGATAAGATAAACAATACGCGTACGTATGTAAAATTCATCACAAGGAATCTAGGTTGTTGTTTGTTCATTGTGAGCAGTTGTGGTAAAATTGTCACAGGTTTTCAATTTCAACAGAAAGAGCAAGCATAAAGAAAATATTTCCTAATGATGTTATGGGTTCTTCAGGAGATTTGTTACTTAAAGTTAACGGGTGGACCTACACACCACCTATACAAGGACTGTACACATGCAGTAAGTAGACTGTTTTGGTCTCAACAATCATGACTCTAGAAAATCGAGCCGAGAAGTCCACCTTTCACTACCTACTGAGTGCAGTAGCTGTGTTGTCACAAAGGGCAAACATAAATAATAATGTTTACTCTCCACATGTTTATTTATCTGATAAGATTATCATCCAAACTCTAAGATTATTTACATTTCCAGCCAAGCAAGGTTAGACTCAAGGTTGGAGGAACCATTAGGAATTGCATCTTGCAGTTGATTTTTGTCTTCATTCCTTTTGTCTATGTACAAGGAAGAGGCTTATTGTATCCACTTTTTTTGTGTTTAAGCCTACAGAGCAGTGAGTGGGCTTGACTGTTCTACAAACAACAAATAGCTGGGAACAGCAGCTCATTACATATTACGTACAGTATGCCACTATTTTTTATTATCAACCCTTGATTTTGAAGTACTTCTATAATTTTATTTAATTTTATAACCAAAATAACTTTTACATGCACTTTAGTTATGAACAAAATCTGACAACTTATCACGGCAAATCCAAAGTTCGGTCAGTTACCCTTCTCAAGATTCTGAAATCGCAGAGATTCTTTCCTGAATTTAGACAGCTTTCTGTAAAGTAGTTCATGCAAATTCACACCTAATGGACTTCAACACCATCAAAGTCACGGATCACTACATACTAAGATTTCAAATTTCACAAGGAAAATACTTCAGCTATATGCAATGGAAAATCATAAATATTTTCGCAGAAATTTGGAAAGAGCACCAAACAGTCTTGAATTTCTTGACATATCGAGGTACACACAGTTATGTGTATCAGCTGAAAGGAAGCTGTTTTCTGATAACCAGATTTCTAATCAGTTGGTTGGGAGATTGTAAAACTACATACAGTACATACAGTACAAAATTTGTAATTCTCAATTTGTTTCATTATCTTGTTACATTTCATCACAATTAAAACAAAATACAGCCATCTTCTGGTTACATCAGCTAGATTCTTTTATGAGTGACGATTATCTTAAAACATCTTAACCAATTCTAAAATGGGAAATCATTATGTTTTGGCATTTTTATGCAGAAAAAAACATTGCTGAAAAGGTTTGCCTTTTCCTTATCAAGCTTTTGCATAGTTAAATAAATTAACAGGCCTTGCTCTTAAGCTTTTTGTCAAGTAGCCCAAGGGGCTAGTAAACTGTGCATTTTACTTGCCCCCAGGAAGTTTTCATTGCCCAAATGTTAAACACGTATTGTCATCTTCCTGATACTAATGGTAGCGATCACAACAGTTTAACGATCAAATGAAGTTACACCCACACACTCAAAAATAAATTAACACATTTCTGAAATCTATGATTCACATTTGAAAAGGTAAGTATGAGCATTATAAGCAAGTAGGTTGCACAGTTTTTTGTAGCCCACAGGGCAAGTTGAGAAGTGATGTTTACCAGCACATAGCAGTTTTTACTAGACAATGTACGCCGGGCTAGTGTTAAGGGTGAGCCCTGATTAAGTAAAGTATCATCCTGTACCAGCCCTGAATTTATTAAAGTATATGTTTATTAGAGAAAACTGATTTATAATATCATCAGGATACTGAATACATAATCACAAGTGCCAAAATTCTTCTATTAAAACAAAATATGTACAAGAATGTTTTTGGCTGAAAATGAGTCTGTCTTGTCCAGCAAATCCCTGGGGTACATCATGGCCTCAAAACAATTTTCAGAATGACAGTGCTTTTTTGTTCCCTCCTCAAAATATGACCTACATGCCTGGTACTTCAAATGTAAACAGCGACTGGGAGACGACACTGAGCGTACTCCATGCATTCTCCCCCAATGCAAAATGACCGATTGCGATGCGATCTCAACACTAGGGATATTGTGTTTCGTGGATTGGACGCTCAATGTAATTGGCTTGGAAGCCCTTGCTCTAAGGGTCATATAAGACACAGTGGATTCATCTTGACTGGCTGACTCAAATCTTTACCCTTGGGTTAATGTGGACGATAATGAGAGCGAGATGCTTGTTATCACCACTTGTTCACCTAGTACAGTACAAATCCCATGTGAGTTTTTGTTAGATTGATATTTATTATTTGTTCAATTGTTTATCTCTGTGTTTAAGGTTATTTCATTGCATTTCTACTACTTGTGTATACTGTACATATGTAGTATCATACATAGTGCAGAGAGCTCAATTCAAAGTGGATTTGGACCCTAGATCTTGGGCTTTTTCTTTCGAACTGGACATAAATGTTTTATGAGCTTAAATGGCATTAAATATTGAACCAAATGGCATTAATCTTACATATTAGGTTATATTTCGAAGTCAATTTGTGTAAAAAAAAGTGCCCTGTTCAAAATTTGTCGTACACCTTTGTAAAAATTTGATATGTAACTGAGCTGAAAAATACACAAATTTAAAAGCTCTTCACTTTCAGACCATTTCTAAAATAAATTAGCAAATCCGAAACTCTCAAATGTTACTAATTGCATAAACTTTTGCTTTATTGCAGAAAACAAAACACAAAATGTAGGGCCTATCAAACATTTTGTTAACAGTTGAGCCTAACCAAACACATTGATTATTTTTTTATTTTTGTTGTTTTTATTTTATTCATTTATTTCTTCTTCTTTTTCTCTCTCCCATTAGCTGTATTTTTTTATTTATATTTTTATCTTTTTATTTATCATACTGTTATTAGTATTGAATGATACATTGGACCAATTTTCAAATTCACAATTTTCAAATCATTTCTTATTTGCAACCTCAACTGGATCGAGCTAAAAAGTTTACACCTAATGCAAAACTGTCTTTTGAATTCATATATGTCCAAGGTCTAAGCTTTTGAAATTAAAAAGCTACATGTAAGAGAAAGAGTTGCACTTGAGAAAATGTATCGTGAGTGGACTAGGGGAAACACGATATCAGAGACTCACCAGCTGGGATAGTTACGCTTCTCAAATTTCCCCTCCCTTGTGACTGCCTTTCTTTCTTCAGATGAAAAGCTTGTTCAATGACGACATTTTGCAAGTCGTGTTTACACAGAACGACTGCGTTTTAGGGAATCCAAGTGGTGCTTTTGTCTGCATATTTTTTTTTTCTTCCCACTGACAGGATATTTTAATTTTTGGGTAATCTTAGATGCTATATGAGCAAAGTGAAATCAAATACTGACCAGAATAGATATGTATAACGTTTTGGGGTTTTTTTTTGCAGGGTTTTTAGAATAATATTCCAAAAACTACAGCTTACATTGCACATGAAGACCATTCTACAATATCCACAAGTGCTTTACAATACATGGACAGAAGAAAACATTAAAGTCCTTGGAAAAATCAAATAAACTGCTCAACCTACAAAAACTTGGTTTACAGTGATAGCCTTACATGTAAGAAAGATACATACAATGTAATATCACAACAGTTATTACTGCATTCTATTTCACAATTTCTCAGGCTTTACAGCTTTAATGTTTACTTTAATTGTTTCATCAAGAATATCTTTTTACAAAACATATAATGTATCTTGTGGTTTTAATACTTTTTTTTATTGAAATTATGAATTTTTTTACTCCTTGAACTGGTATTTTGTGTTTCCAATGAGAGTACACAATATGAGGGAAAACCAAATTTATACAAAATAATCTTCTTTTTAAAATAACATCACATTTAGACTATGATGGATCTACACTTTGGAGGTCATGCTGTACAACAAAAAGCTCTACAGCTTACCTGAACAGCGCCACCTTGTGTTGACATCATATGTAATCTTCTTTCTTTTTTTTCTTCTTTTTTTGCAGATCAGTCATTATAGTCCCTCCAGGCCAACTCGTATTTCCATGTATGTTGCTCAGATTGTGGCATTTTATTTACCAAGGGATTCAAAGACTTTCTATGAGTTGCAAACTAAGTTTTCAAACTCTCAAAGAAATTTGATGTTACACACATCGCTAAATTAAAAGACACCAAAATGTCTGTTTTAACATCATAAATTTGTGCTGTTGCACTGACTCAGTGATCTTTTAATACCATTCACCATTTTTTTATGTGTACATTTTACAGCTTGATAAAGATTTATAAATTATTATTGAGTTGAGTTCTAATCTTACAGTCATGCATCGGCAGTTTGTCAGAAAAAAAAGAATTGCTAGGCACAGGAAGACTTTCTACCATGTTTTTCAATTTTCAATGTTCAATGACACAACTGAGAAACCAAAATTGAGGAAATCAGCTAATCAGCTGGAAATTAGCGATGCAATGATGTGAAAATATCTGTGGCGATTGTGTACACCATTAGTAGCAGATTTACAGGTGACTGCTTGTGCTATTTGTGTTTTATGGTTGGATGCTTTTGACAAGGCTTGTCCTAAATTGAGCGTTTTAATGTTTTATGTCAATGAGGGGAACTGCCAAAATAATAATAACCTGAGTATCAGCTTTACACACGGTTTGTCTTGTTAAAGGGGCTGTGTCATCATGATTATAGCAGTACATGGAATAACCCAGTTACTATGCGCGCGTGCACACCGGCGATCACATCATAGTTTGACAAAGACAGCATCCTTTGTGATTCGACCGCGAGCACGACCATGTGCAGTATCTAGGTGACAGTTCATCTTTCCATGCACAGCCACAGGCTATAATCATGACACAGCCCCTTTAAAATTAACAGTAATATGTACATGAAGGGAGTTTTTGTAATAATGTAAAGAACCTATTCCAGAGAAACTCAATCATGTGAACATTGTAAATGTTTTTGAGACTAAAGTTTTAGTAGCATAACAGGTTAAGAGCTTACATGTGCATGCAAATGTAATGTCACTTTGTATAAAAATGTTACCGGTACTTCAAGGTCTTTTGAAGTGATTTTTTTTTTCACATTGCATTTTTTTCGGGCTTATTATGGTTGATAATTAATAAAAATTACTACTTACTATTTTTATGACTTTGTGATGAGTTTATTACCTTTTAATTTATCCCTCAAAATTTGTACTACCCGTTTTGATATTGCCTGGTGGTGTACTTCTGTGACATAGATCAAGGCACTGCAGTGACAATGCACATGCAGTGACAATGCACATTTCTGACCATATAGCTCTGGTATGTTTCACTATGTCTCAGTGAATGTTTCAAATTCATAGGTATTTTGGATCTGATGGGAATTTGTGCAGACTGAAACCATCTAAGTAGTGTTGCAACCATATAATAAAAGCCAAATATCATGAGATTTGACCAAAGAAACTAAACACCTGTGGTTTGTAAGTTTGCGTAATGTATCACATTCACATTCACTCGTCTGTATCGGTCCCCTTGCACCAACCAAATTTGTCGCCTTTATTACTTTTGTGATATCAACCTCATATAAATTTTTAACAAACTTGCATATTTTATGTTGACAAATGCATGCTTTATAGTTTAAACTGATTTTGTTTCCTGTCTGATTCCTTAGACCTTTAAAATATTGACCAATATTGATGCATTGATACTTTTCCAATCTGCCACACATTTGATGCAATAGGCCCCTATTAATGAAAAATTACTTATATTTTAAATTTGTTGAAAGCATTTAAAGCTTCAATCTGATGTTAAACAGGGACTCAAGCCTGTATTTTAAATTTGAGTTGCTGTAATTTTCAATAAAAGGAGATTTAAGGTACATGAAAATAATAATGCAATTCTCAAATTTCATCTTAAAACGGAGTAAAAGATAAAAAATATCCAATGTAGGTCCAGCGCCAAATCTGAAAAACAAAAGGTCATGTTAACTTCATGACGTGGACCTGTGACGCATCAAACATCAACAGCTCACTGTGTATCGTTGCACACTAGGGATTTAAGTTGAAACTCGGACACAGTTTAGTACTTGCCCGCGCACGTTTTAAGCCAGCTGGACAAGTTCAACTCTTGGGCGTGCAAGTTTTAAACTTGCTGAGGTTTCTACTATGCTTGCGGGGGACACGGTTAAACTTTCATTATGGCGCAATCTGATTCCTCAAATTGAGAAGAAATAGTGTTGTGTCTACAATAAGAGTACCTGTGTGTCAGGAAAAATCCTGAGGACGTCTTCACGCTTCCACCTTTGCCGAAGACATAGTTTTTGCGTCACAGGCGCACCACTGCTTTTCCACATTTATTCACTGCTTTTTGTCATGCAGTGGCCACCCTTCTGGACAACTTACTTGACTGCACGCACTCCCTCTGTATTCCCTCAGGTGTTGTGTTATTGTTGACCCGTGTGCTCATTTATCGCAATGGCCACACTTTCGTCGGGTTTCTCAAATCTTACAAAACAAAAGTCGTTATGACCCACACATGCGTGCATGTTGTGTGTGTGGACATTAGCATGTGCAACATTACACAACTTTTGTTCATTCGGGGCATGGATGTTAGCGCACAGTGTTGTTTGCACATTTACAGCATTCATATTAGCACATGCACCGTGTCTTTTGAAAATTTGCACAATTTTGTTGATTCCCGGCATGACCATCAACAAAGGACAATCCAAACACTACAAGTTGTATACACCCACTGCTCAAAGCCTGATCGGGCACCCTGGCTTGTAAATAAATAAAAAGTAAAATTGCAGTATCAAAGTAACGTAGTTATCAGCATTAACATTTTGTTCACGCCGTGTGTCCCCTGGTGTCTGAGTGTGCATGATAGTGTAGTGATCTTGCCATTCGATGACATTTTGGGATCATGTGCATATCATTTGCATACATAAACAGCTGAGACAGTGCTATTTTTCAGTTTGGGCAGAAAAAGCTCCACGAAACATTGCAATTTTGAACGGTGTTCTTTGTTACTAAATAAGCATTTTAAGTAAAATAAAGTTGTTTTTGGTATCTGTGATGTCAATCACATGTCACAAATTCAGGAACATTAGAGTCCCACTTTAACAGGAAAACAAACAATGAGCACTAGGTCCTATATCAGCATAGTAACTAATTCTTGTTATTTACTGATTGTTGCTTATCACAAACAAACTTTAGGCTTACTTGTTATCATCATTTATGTCCTAAAATCTACTGGGAAGGGCTCAATAACTTCCAGGTCATAGCAACAGGGTTGTTGGATCTCAGATAAAATCAGTTAAAGTACTTTGCAAGCAAATTAGTAGTTTGTCTTTGTGTCAGCAATGTACAAGAGTTGTTAATTCTCTGCTTATTACAAACGTACATGTTTTCAAGATTAATTTAGTTTTAGTCCGATCATAAATTATCTGTGAACTCAGTTGAAGTGCATTGCAACTATGCATTCTGGGCATTATTCTTTACATACATGTAGCTTCCTTCGTAATCTTACTTAGCACCAAGAGATAACACAGAGTCGAATGTTATGAGTCCCAAACTAAAAAATACACCAAACATCATTATTTTAAATTAGTTTGAAAATTCTTGTTTTTAGCTTAGGTGACTTTGAAACTCCATGTTCTGGTCTTGTTCACAATCAAAAACTACTCAAATGTAAAATTGCATGGTTATTAAAACATTTAAACATTCATGAAAAAAATAATAAAAACCATGTACTTCCCAACCATGTACGGGACAAACTGACAAAATTTGTTTTTTAACGATTCTAGGCCCTACATGTCAGATTTTTTGCCAATTTTTTGCCAAATTTAGATTTGAATTTTAAATTGCTATTTTTATCGATTCAAGACAGTTAGGCCTACATGTGTAAGCTTTAATTTAAGGTACACTGTATCTGCCAATTATAAGTGGTAGTTAATTAAAAACTGAAAAAAATACTTGTCGGGATCCCACCATTATCTCACATCCATCAGCCATGTACATGTACAGTACATGTGTACAAACAATTGTTCATGTTACATGTAGGCCCTATTCTGTGAATTGTCCGTGGCTTAAATGTATGTGGAATTTTTGATAAATGTTTTTTGTTTTGAAACAACATCATCTGTCAAAATATGTTCAGAGAACAATATCTTTTTTAAAGCAATCTTTCTTTTCCGGGCCAACCTTGAAACCCTTTTGGTCCCATATCCTTCTCTGATCCAATTGCCAAAGTGAAGGATTCTGATGGGCAGGAGCCATTACAGGCCTAAGCAACAAGTGCTTATAAATCACTGAATGGACATTCCTTTCATATCCAAGTCCAAACAATTGTGTGGAGTAACATACATAGGAGCTGACGATATGAGCAGATTGAGGCCACATGGTAGCAAAAATGCCTTGTCTGTATTAAAACCCTTACAGACTAGGCATTTTTGCTAGCATGTGGCCTAAATCCACCCATACCCTTCTCTTAGCCTATGTCACTCCACATTAAATTGTTTGGACTAAGATAAGATTGGAAAGCCAGACCCTATGATAAGCAATTATTTGGGCTTACAGCCCTCAGTCCTTCTGAATCCTCATTTTGACAATAGACCGATTGCGCGACAATGTTTACATGCAGTCACGTGACCCCCTATCGGGTATGACCTCATAAAGCTAATGAAAAAATACATGTAAAAGCAAAGGCCGTGACACAGAGTGAGTACGAAAACAGTTGATTTTACTTTCAGTAAGCTATAAATTAGTTAATCAGCCCCTTTATTTAAAGTAGTATGTTGTGGAATTAATTTAAATCACATCTCTGTTTCATAACTTAACAGGATTCTACTAAAAAGAGGTTTTTTTAGCTATGCACTACCGGCGTCGGACGACTATTATGTAGCCATCTGTGTGTTATTTTGTTTGTAATGTTGGCCTAAATCAATGTAAAATAAGGGTAAAGAACGTTGGAAAAGTGAGCATTAATACCTAGTCTTGCAGAATTTCAAATAGGCAAAGGAATCACACAGTTTTGGAAAGCAATTTCTTTGGAGGATTTCAGCTTCAAAACTTTGAAACTTTTGTGTTGAAAAGTGTGTGGTGATTGCGGTCGTCTGGCCTAACGTTCTGTCGCACGCTGTACACATCGTGCACATTTATACGGTACTTTTACAATTTTCAAGACTTGCTGGAACTGTCCTTGTACAAACTCTGGAATATGTTTCACAGATTTCGAGCAAAAAAAGCTTCGATCGCATAAACTAAATGCCTTAATCATCGTGTACCGTACCACCCTTTTTTATGGAGGATTACGTGTGTGTTTACATTTTATACCCAAAAGGGGTCACGTGTCGCGGTTTGCGCAATCGGTCTATTGGATGTATGTGCTTAATTTGGTTCTTGTGTTTAATACATGTACATAATAATACAGACATAATGCAATGTAACATTTTAAAGGCCTTTTTAAAATGTAGGCCTACTCTTGATTGCTTTCCTTATGAGAAACAACAAACTTGAGACAACAAGGAAGTACATGTAAGAAGGATGTAGTATAACGTAACATTGCTTTACTCCTTAAGAATCAATAACAATCTCATGAATGCTTGTATGCAATGTAAATAGGATTCTTCAGTTCAATAATATCTTGGTGTTTTAGGGGTCTTAGGAATGAGGAAATAATTAAACAGTAAAGGATAAAGTTAGTAAAGTGTTAACATCATGAAGGAATACATTTTGGATGAGAAAAGCAATTTTGTAGTAATCTATTCAGTCAAAAATATTGTAAAATGAATTTGTACCGACACTCGGCCTTGCTTCATCATGTTGCAAATTACTACAGTAATCAAGCACTTCATTTGGCAAGATTTAAAGCAAACTAAATTCATCAAGATGCAAACAATTCTTGGATCTCATTTAGCTGTTAATGTGTCATTGGAACAGTTGCCAGCACATAGATTCTCTTTACCGGTAGAAAACTATTGGTGTTTACATTAAACATTGTGCATGGATTGGTACAAACACATGGTATGAAAAGATCCTGGTAGTGGTAGGCTCTACATGTATGTCGCGTCTTGCTCATTTTTCTTGCCATAATCGTAACCCTCTCCTCACAACAGCCAGAGACCAGAGGGTTAACGATGAAGCATGGGGAAAAATTTGCAATTTATTTCTTTTTTTTTTGTCAACCTTTTAAATTTACCCAGTTGCACCATCATCACACACGTAGTCTTTCATTCCTAATTTGCAATTAGAAAAAAATCTAATTTAAATATTCCAAAATTAAAATAAGGTGTAAGAAAAAGGAGTGTAAAGTACATACTGTGATTTTGGATTATTTAAATGTTGGGGTTCTATCGGATTTGAGCGTAGCGCCTGCTTACTGTTCAGCCGACTGATGGGTCTGATCGTATTTTACATCAGCCCCCTTTACAACGGTGCCGATTTTTTACACATGTATAGTTTGTCGCAGTTGTTAGGTTCACAAACCAATAGAAGATTAATTGCAGATAGTGTCCTGTAGAATTTAACCAACATTTGGCTATGGCTATAACATTTAACAATATACATGTACATCACTACAATATAATTTTTGATTTTGGAGCAATCTGGCAAACCTTTTTTTTTGGGGGGGGGGAGGGGTTCAGCCCTCAGTAGAAACCACCTAAGTTGTTTTTAATCAAGATCACATGTACTCTTACTTTTCTTTCCGACACAAATCCCATTAAAGCTTGTGAACACAAATTTTGTTCACAGATAATCATATCGGTACAGGTTATATCATATTGTAGCTTACCACTTCACTTAGTCTCTTAATCAGTCTCTACAAAAGAGGTTTATTTTGAGTTACATACATTGCACTACCGGAGTCGGATGACTATGTAGCCACCCGCCTGTTATTTTGTTTGTAATGTAGGCCTAAATCACTGTAAAAAAGGGTTAAGAACGTTAAAAAAGTGAGCGCTTATAATACAGGTTTAGCCTTGCGAAATTCCAAATAGGAAAAGGCATCACACAGTTTTGGATGATTCAACTTCAAACCTTTCAAATTCTTGTGTTAAAAAGTGTGTGATCACGGTCGTCTGGCCTAAACGTTCCTTCGTGCACTAGTAGTTAGTACACAATTTGCACATTTATACGTTACTTGTACAATTTCCAAGGCTTGCTGGAAGTGGAACTGTCCTTACTGGCTTTACTCACTTTCACCATCCTCCATGCTTTCACTGGCTGGACTCGATGAGCATTTAGCCAATCGAAGGTTTCTGGTACAAACTTTAGAATACTTTTCACAGACTTCGAGAAAGAAAAGCCTTGATCGAATAAACAAATGGAACAATCATCATGTACCGTACTAGACCCAGTAACTGGGGCGCTGTACTTCTTTTTTGAGATTTTTGACATTATCTGTCGTACTAGCGCCCCAGTCCGTGGTATATTTGGAAAGTGCTGCGAAGCGGTTTTTTTCTGTATCAGTTACAAAATTGTCAAAATTGGGACAAAGGCTCGACAGAATTGCTAGTGTTACTAGTATTTAGTGCACTCAATACATACATTTTTACATGTCAAGAATTATAAAACTATTTGAATAAATAGCTGTTAATAATATTACTTGTATTCCCAAGATTGAGGACAACATGTGCTTTGATGCACGACAACTTTATGAATAGGAATGAGGGTTTGCAATCAAAGGTTCCTCTACTGATCCAGAATAGAAGCAACTGATCCAGAACTGGTCAAAAAGATGTCAATTCTTTTTCTCAAAGATATACATATTTTTGGTCATTTGACACTTGGTGACTTTTATGGCCTGTTTAGGTAAACTAACTGACATACTTCATTTAAAATTGTCGAAAAAGCTTAGATGGCACAGCGTGAATTCATAAAAATGATCCAGAACTGGTCAAAGTTTGTAGCACGACAGTGTCAGGACAGTAGTCACTTGTTTTGTTGTACTATGCTACAACATTATTTCCATGGTTAACATGGGGGACGAGCACGTACATGACGACCTAACCCTTGGAGATGCTTACCTTAATATTTACGGCTTGAATAATACTCTTCAAACTTCAAAGTTCCATGCAGTTCAAAGTTAACAAGTCAGCTTCACTTCCCGCAACTGCGAGTGTTAGCATGGTCATGATGGTAGTATTAGTACTAGTAGTAATAGTGACCACAACATGCACACAGACTAGATTCAACAAGTGAGAATTTCTCTCTCAACAAATTGAAATTAGCGCCCTCTTGTGAGTCTATCATGTCAACCGCCAGAGCTTTAAATCACCACGCCCACTCCGTGGGCTAAAATAGCTCCTTGGTTTTAATAATAAATAATAATTTCTTAATTTATGTTATAAAAATGAGCATCTCAAAACTGCGATCCTAAATGCAATGTACATTATTTACAATAAAAGTTCCAATTAACACGATAATTTCATAAAATTTGAAACAAACCAGTTTTAGCTATACTTTTTGAATTGACCAAAGACAAGTAACGAATTGATTGTATCTTCTTTCCCATGAAGAAAGATGAAATATTTTATCGTTAACATTAATATGTTGAACTTAGTAGTGTATGAGACAATGATTTTAGATGTGATGTGATTTGGAGTGTAGGCCTCACCACCACTAAGATAGGAGGCAATACACGCAGCGGTTTGCCAAAGATCCGAAAGTTACATCCTCCTATCTTGTTTAAGTCGTGATTGTTTTTCTTTGCATAAAGATAAGGTCTTGAACTTGTCAAGGTGAGCTGAGCCCAAAAGTGCCGGCTTAAGATTGACATTATCTCGTCTGTGTCCATGGTCGCACCTTCTAGCTGTTGTAATCGAAGATGATGTTACGAGCTTGATCAATTTCTACAATGTTATTGAACTCGGCATTGACGATGACGTTGATGGACTCCTCTAGGGGCGTGGCAAAGTGCATGTCCAGACGAAGGTTTCCATGCTTCACCAAGCTGAAATGTCCGCCGCACGCCAAATCGGGGGAGTAGTATCAAAAGGACAGTTGGTAGACAGGGGATTCCCCAAAGGTCATTGACCCCAAGGTCACGAGATCTACAATGTTATTGAACTCGGCATTGACGATGACGTTGATGGACTCCTCTAGGGGCGTGGCAAAGTGCATGTCAAGACGAAGGTTTCCATGCTTCACCAAGCTGAAATGTCCGCCGCACGCCAAATCGGGGGAGTAGTATCAAAAGGACAGTTGGTAGACAGGGGATTCCCCAAAGGTCATTGACCCCAAGGTCACGAGATCTACAATGTTATTGAACTCGGCATTGACGATGACGTTGATGGACTCCTCTAGGGGCGTGGCAAAGTGCATGTCAAGACGAAGGTTTCCATGCTTCACCAAGCTGAAATGTCCGCCGCACGCCAAATCGGGGGAGTAGTATCAAAAGGACAGTTGGTAGACAGGGGATTCCCCAAAGGTCATTGACCCCAAGGTCACGAGATCTACAATGTTATTGAACTCGGCATTGACGATGACGTTGATGGACTCCTCTAGGGGCGTGGCAAAGTGCATGTCAAGACGAAGGTTTCCATGCTTCACCAAGCTGAAATGTCCGCCGCACGCCAAATCGGGGGAGTAGTATCAAAAGGACAGTTGGTAGACAGGGGATTCCCCAAAGGTCATTGACCCCAAGGTCACGAGGTCAAAGGTCAATAACCCCAAGGAGGGGAACCCCTACCACGATCGTCAACCGCCCTTTTTATATTTTTTAAACAAATTGGTTTTTAATAAATCACCTAGGTTTTATAATTATTTAAAAAACGTTTAAAGATATCTATCTATCTATCTATCTTAAAGTTATCTAATTTAACGTGTTAAGCCGTAATAGACCGATTGCGCGACCCGCGACACGTGACCCCTTTTTGGGTATAAAATGTAAACACGCGTAATCATCCATAGGAAAGGGTGGTACGGTACACGATAATTAATGCATTTAGTTTATTCGATCGAGGCTTTTTTTTTTTGCTCGTAATCTGTGAAAGATATTCCAGAGTTTGTACCAGAGACCTTCAAGTTGATGAATAAAGCCAGTAAAGACAGTTCCAGCAAGTCTTGAAAATTGTAAAAGTACCGTATAAATGTGCACGATGATTGTGTACAGCGCGCGACGGAACGTTAGGCCAGACGACCACGATCACCACACACTTTTCAACACAAAAATGTCAAAGTTTTGAAGCTGAAATTCTCCAAAGAAATTGCTTTCCAAAACTGTGTCTTTTGCCTATTTGAAATTCTGCAAGGCTAAGTATTAATACTCACTTTTCCCTTTTTTTTTTTTTACAGTGATTTAGGCCAACATTACAAACAAAATAACAGACGGATAGTGCATGGCTAAAAAATCATCTTTTTAGAAGAATCCTGTTAAATTATGAAACAGAGATGTGATTTAAATTAATGCCACAACATACCACTTTAAATAAAGGGGCTGATTAACTAATTCATCTCTTTTAACGAAAGTAAAATCGACTGTTTTCGTACTCACTCTGTGTCACGGCCTATGCTTTTACACGCATTTTTTTATCAGCTATGTGACATCATACCCGATAGGGGGTCACATGACCGCCTGTAAATATTGTCGCGCAATCGGTCTATTAGACCTATCATGATTGGACCTAGGCTGGTTTCGAAACTATAGTAAATTTCGCACAGCGCTTCACCTAACGCCATAGGTACCGTTGGATCTTTTTCCAGGTCACTAGCCAACTCTGTTTCATTTTGTCTATAGCTAGTTTATAACCTATCGATCATTTCTCGACTTAGTTTAGCGAGGTACATCGCGTTCTTCTTTGCTCATCTCCTATAAATCATCGACGTCGTATTGTTTGCCTAGGTAATGATTCGCTCGACCACTGGTGGCAACGCTAAATAATCTAATGTCATTTTGATCGTCCTTGCGATCCGCGGTCTCATCTCTCGCGCCCGTTAGCAGCTTTTGCACTTCTTCCATCGTTTTATTAACTTCGTTATAAAATGTTTTCTTTTCCCTAAAATATTTATAGGCGAAGTAACCATTTGCTAAAACCGCGCCTATGGCGACGGACTCTAATAGACTGAGAGTGAGACTGTAGGCCTAATGCAACTTTTTAGATTATTAATATTATATCAAAATTACTGACTACCACTAGGCCTACTAAAAGTCCTAGCAATAGTGAGGTAGATTGGCGCAGTGACATTCTCAATTATTTTATAAGTAATGGCAAGGATTTTGAAACGAATTCGCTGTTCGACTGGCAACCAATGAAGATCCCGAAGCACAGGAGTAATACTCTCCCGAACTCTAGTTCCAGTTATCAGCCGAGCAGCGGAATTCTCAATGAGTTGTAGTTTTTTCAGTTGATTTGAATGAAGCCCAAAAAGTAGACTATTGCAATAGTCCAACCTGGAGGTAACAAAAGCATGAACAAGTTTCTCAGTTAAGGACTTATCCAGTATCTTTCTACGGTGGCCCACAACTGTCACGGCAAAAGCAAAAGGGCCACGGCAAAAGCAAAAGGGCCACGGCAAAAGCAAAAGCGCCACGGCAAAAGCAAAAGCGCCACGGCAAAAGCAAAAGCGCCACGGCAAAAGCAAAAGCGCCACGGCAAAAGCAAAAGCGCCACGGCAACAGCAAAAGCGCCACGGCAAAAGCAAAAGCGCCACGGCAAAAGCAAAAGGGCCACGGCAAAAGCAAAAGCGCGATGTAGATATGGGTTAAAGGTTGAATTTGGTTACGGTGTAGTAAATATTCAACACGGACGGTGTGCAGTTGATCCTTGACCTGCATAATGTTCACACGTTAGTTCAGGTCCTGACTCTGTTTTCCTGTCTGGGACGTCTCTGTGTGATTAGAGTAATTTTTGCTTTGTTCACTGATTGTTTACAGACATTTCTAAACAAGACTTTTTGTCTTCTGAATATGCCTCCATAATTGCCTCTGTCTTTTGTGTCATTACAACCTGATTTATTACTGTTGCTTTCTTTAAATTTGTTTGTCGAATGACCTTCTGCAGTGATTGTTTGTTGTGCATTTTGCAATTTGGAAATAAATATTGAGAAGAATTAAATTGAATTGAATATAGGTCAAGCTTTGGAAAACTTTGAGTGCGTCATTAACGTTCTTTAACGTTCGGGTTGGGGAATGTAGGACAGTAGGAGGGACGAAGGAGCAGAGAGAAAGAGAGTTGGAAAAGGGGGTTGAAACGGAGGGAGATAGCAAAAGAAGAAAGGGGGAAGGAAATAATACAGTAGTTTATTGCAATATACGGCCGGCGTGGGAAGAGAGCACGGGTACAAAACGAGACCAAAATATAAATGGAACCATTTTTTTTAGGGGGGGGGGGGGTCAAGGGTGTGGAAAAACTAGGTGCTTTTCTGCCTAATTAATCTTTGGCAATTGGCGTTTTGTGAGTGATGTGCGGGAAATTTGAAACTAATTCCGGTGCAATACAAAATGTTACAGGGCAGAAGTAAATGATATACCTTTTGTCTGCGGTATTGATATTTTTCATTTGATTGTTTTGCATGTTATTATTAAAAGTGTTACCCAATTTTGTTATGGATTACATACTAGTAAAGTATAAATGTTTTGTGCTTTTTAATATTGTTTGTAAATCATGAGTTACTAAATACACTTGCCCTTAAAATAGATTCTTGATCATTGTCCCTTGTTTGTAAACCATAAATCAATGGTCACTGTTTGTAAACCTTTTCAATGAACATCTAAGAACCGTTTTGATTTTTAAACAATGGTAATGGCGCTTTGGTCTCTATGGGACCTGAACTTGTGTGAACATTATGCAGGTCAAGGAAACTGCACACCGTCCGTGTTAAATATTTACTACAAAGTCATATCACATGGTTCACCATAACCAAATTCGACCTTTAACCAATATCTACATCGCGCTTTTGCTTACGCCGTGGCCCTTTTGCTTTCGCCGTGGCGCTGTTGCTTTCGCCGTGGCGCTTTTGCTTTTGCCGTGGCCCTTTTGCTTTCGCCGTGGCGCTTTTGCTGTTGCCGTGGTCCTTTTGCTTTCGCCGTGGCACTTTTGCTTTCGCCGTGGCCCTTTTGCTTTCGCCTAGGCGCTTTTGCTTTCGCCGTGGCCCTTTTGCTTTCGCCGTGGCCCTTTTGCTTTCGCCGTGGCGCTTTTGCTTTCGCCGTGGCCCTTTTGCTTTTGCCGTGGCGCTTTTGCTTTCGCCGTGGCCCTTTTGCTTCTGCCGTGGCCCTTTTGCTTTTGCCGTGGCGCTTTTGCTTTTGCCGTGACCCTTTTGCTTTTGCCGTGGCCCTATTGCTGTTGCCGTGACAGTTGTGGGCCACCGTATCTTTCGAACCTTCCCAATCTTCCATAAAGCAAACGATGCACATTACAAACACTTGTTACATGGTGCTCCATGCTCACAGCAGAATCCAAAAAAACTCCAAGATTTCGTACTTTGGATGAAGGATGGACCTGAACATCAAGTGTGCAGGAATATCACGCGCTGAGTACTTGAAAAACAAAAACAAACACTCTTCACCATGCTCATGGCTTTGTCCTAAATGGTGCGCACCTTGTGGAATTTGCCATGGAAATGTTTCGAAAGACCACAAAGCTGTCCAGTGTGACCGCTGTGAATCATGGATACATACAAACTGCTGTGGATTTGATGATTCGAGTTATAAATTATTGATGAATTCGTCATGTTCATGTGCTTGCCCTGCGTGTGATTATTTCAACTTTTCAGACTCGTTCTTCAACAACTCATCAGGAATTAGCACATCAAATCAATTTCATTTGTTTGATGCATGCAACATCCTTTCGAATGATGCTGAAACTCACAACAACATAAAGAAAGCACCCAAACCAAATTCGCGACCAAAGAAAAGAGAGAATTTTAAATGCATCCTCGTCAATTGCCAAAGTGTCAAAGGAAAGGCAGCAGATGTCCAAGTTCTGGATGAAATTCACTAGCCAGATGTAATCTGCGGCACTGAATCTTGGCTAGATTCTTCCATTAGCAGCAACGAGATCTTCCCTCCACATTTCAGTGTCTTCCGAAAAGATCGTGTGACACTTAACTACTGGGGGTGGAGTTTTCCAAGCTACTGAAGGGGATCTTATATCAACTCAAATGACAAATCTGACAACCAACTGTGAATGCATCTGGACTGAAACTCGGATCAAAGGGAGAAAACCTATAATTATAGGAACTTTTTACCGAACTTCTGATGATCAGCAGGGAGAAAAGATTGATGAACTAAATGTGGCATTATCAAAGCTCGGTGACAAAATCAACACGCATGATGTTATCGTTTGTGGTGATTTTAATCTCCCTACAATAAACTGGGAAAACCATCGAATTGAATCAAGAAGTGGATATAGTTCAATTGCGGCTACTAAATTAGTGTCCCTTGAAGAACATGGCCTCTTCCAGCATGTGAAACAACCCACTAGAATTCAAGGTAACTCTAGCAATATTCTGGATCTTGTTTTCACCAACAAGCCTGACTTGATAAAAAATCGGTCAGTCGTCGATGGCATTGCAGATCAAAGCATAGTTGTCGTAAATATAAATATTACACCTAGATTAAAACGTCGCCCTAAACAGAAAATGTTTATCCGCAACAAGGCCAACAAGACTGGAATCCAAAAATCGCTCCAGGATTTTAGAGAGGAATCTATGAACGCAACCAATGGGCAGTCGGTCGACGAAAAATGGAACATGATTAGTACCAAGATTACAGACATTATGAACCAATTCATTCCAACTCGTTTTACTTCATCAGGACACAACTTACCTTGGTTTACACAAGAGTTGAAACAACTCTGCAAACGAAAACGACGACAGTACAAAAACGCCAAAAAATCCCGATGACACTCAGACTGGCAACAATTTTGTGATACCCGGAAAGAAGTCCACAAGTGTTTAAAATCAGCACGCCTCAATTACATCAGAGACATCCTGGATCCAGCAATTACTGATAAACCCAAAGCTTTTTGGAATTTCATCTCAAGACTGCGCAAGGACAACCAAGGAATTGGTGTCTTGAACAGCAAAAAGCTTAAATTCTGAATAGTCAGTTCGAAAGTGTTTTCACTCAGGAAAATTCCAGTAGCCCACTTCCAGACATGGGTTAGAGCCCATACGGTTCTGATGGTCATCTTGCCATTTCAACAAAAGGAGTCATGGATCAACTTCTGCAAATTGACCCATCAAAGTCTCAAGGCCCTGATGGGATACCCGCCTGGTTTTTGAAGACTTTCGCTGAAGATCTAGCGCCAATCCTGAATGACCTGTTCCAACCGTCTGTCGATTCGGCCAAGTGTCAAAAGCTTGGAAGGAGGCCAACGTTGTTGCCCTCTTCAAAAAGGGCAACAGAGCCGAAGCAGCCAACTACAGACCAGTTTCGTTAACACCAGACGTCTGCAAGCTTCTTGAGCACATACTTCATAGTCACAACATGAAGCATTTCGATAAACATCATATTCTTACCGATTGTAAACATGGCTTTCGACAACGGAAACCCAGCTTATCCTCACTAACATGACATCACTGAAGCTCTAGACGAGAAACAGAAAGTCGATGCTGCTATACTAGATTTCACAAAAGCGTTCGACAAAGTCCCTCACCGCAGGCTTATCCACAAACTCAAACATTATGGAATCAGAGGATCACTTGCTACATGGATCGAGAGCTTTTTGATGGGCAGAACTCAACAGGTAGTCGTTAATGGTACAACTTCATCATCAGTCAAGGTCACTTCAGGTGTGCCGCAGGGGACAGTCCTCAGTCCATTACTGTTTCTAGTTTACATAAACGACTTACCTGGAGAGCTCACATCGAATGTCAGACTATTCGCAGATGATTGCTTCCTGTATATACCCATAAAATCACCCAACGATGTAACCATACTTCAAGATGATCTGAAACAGCTTGAAAACTGGCAAGACAAGTGGCTTATGCATTTTAATCCAGAGAAGTGCTTCACAATGTCCATCTATACCAAAACTCCGAAATCTACACGTTCTGTGGGCAAGAATTGGAATCAGTTGACTCACATTCTTATCTGGGAATCTTGATCTCGAACACACTCAGTTGGGACAACCAGACCTCGGCAGCTGCCCGGAAGGCTCAACAAGTACTGGGAGTAATCAGACGCAACCTAAGCAACTGTTCCTTGAAGGTAAAATCAACAGCCTATACAAGCTTAGTTCGTCCAGTCCTTGAGTATGCCACTGCAGCTTGGAATCCACATACAAAGAAAAACATCAAGACACTAGAAAGAATACAGAGACAAGCAGCTCGTTTTTGTACAGGCAATTACAAGGAAACACCACAAACAGTTCTGTCAAATCCGGTCCTCTACTAAAGCCTTTGGAAGTAGCTTTTTTCCATCAACCATCAAGAAGTAGAATGCGTTGCCTGCCAGTGTCATTGCTTGAACCTCATTGGGGACATTTCAGGATGGCCTGACCAAGTTTTTTAAGGAGTAGCAATTCTGACCGGACGATCCACACGACGCGCAAGCTGGTGTGATGTGCCCTGACGGGCATTCATTTGCCAGCTGAACTATACAACAGATTTATAATTACTCATTAACTTACTAATGAGTAATTATAAATGACTTGATAATGACTTGTCAGGTTAATTGATAATGACTTGATGATGACTTGATAGTAACCTGATAGGTTATTTATAGGTTACTTGACAGGTTAACTTAATGACTTGCCAGGTTACTTGTTAATGACTTGATAATGACTTGATGACGACTTGTCAGGTTAATTGATAATGACTTGATGATGACTTGATAGTAACCTGATAGGTTATTTGTAGGTTACTTGATAGATTATTTATAGGTTACTTGACAGGTTAACTTAATGACTTGCCAGGTTACTTGTTAATGACTGGATAATGAATTGATGACGACTTGTCAGGTTAATTGATAATGACTTGATAATGACTTGATAGTAACCTGATAGGTTATTTATAGGTTACTTGACAGGTTAACTTAATGACTTGCCAGGTTACTTGTTAATGACTTGATAATGACTTGATAATGACTTGTCAGGTTAATTGATAATGACTTGATAATGACTTGATAGTAACCTGATAGGTTATTTATAGGTTACTTGACAGGTTAACTTAATGACTTGCCAGGTTACTTGTTAATGACTTGATAATGACTTGATGACGACTTGTCAGGTTAATTGATAATGACTTGATGATGACTTGATAGTAACCTGATTTGTAGGTTACTTGATAGATTATTTAAAGGTTACTTGACAGGTTAACTTAATGACTTGCCAGGTTACTTGTTAATGACTTGATAATGAATTGTTGACGACTTGTCAGGTTAATTGATAATGACTTGATGATGACTTGTCAGGTTAATTGATAATGACTTGATGATGACTTGTCAGGTTAATTGATAATGACTTGATGACGACTTGTCAGGTTAATTGATAATGACTTGATGATGACTTGATAGTAACCTGATAGATTATTTATAGGTTACTTGACAGGTTAACTTAATGACTTGCCAGGTTACTTGTTAATGACTTGATAATGACTTGATGACGACTTGTCAGGTTAATTGATAATGACTTGATAATGACTTGATTGTAACCTGATAGGTTATTTATAGGTTACTTGACAGGTTAACTTAATGACTTGCCAGGTTACTTGTTAATGACTTGATGACGACTTGTCAGGTTACTGACGGTTTAACTTAATGACTTGTCAGGTTGACTTAATAATGACTCGATGGGTGCTCTCTCTCGTCTAAAACTCTCCATTCGACGGGTTGGTCAGTCTTTAAGATTAATTTATAATTTTTGTTTCGTTTTAGAGCGATCTTTGCGTTTTGGGTTATGGTTTCATCTTCTATGACGTCATTTTCTCTCAAGGCCTCGTCGAACGAATCCCGAGCTTTACAATAAAACAGAGCCAACCATTTTACTTGACTTCTAAGATCTTTAAGCACGTTTTTATATTTTTGGGACAATACCCACACGCTCTGGTTCGCATGCCTGCCGCTAAAGGACAATTTGCATATCGTACTCTTTTTATCTTTTTTAAAGTTTCGATGAATTAATTCTTTAGATCTGGCGCAATCGTCGATAATGTACAACGTCGGATCGCCCCTAGATAAACTAAAATAAACTCCCAACGTTTCGTCTAAATCTCTAGATTCTAATTGATCGAGGTATACTTCTGCATCGTTGTCTATCCACGACATCTTATACGCTTTGTTGTCTCGTAGCGTTGGACAAATGATGACGATATGATGAAAATCACCTTTATACCTCGTTTCAATTAAATTTAAAATAAAATTCGTTTTGACGCACCCAGTTTGACCGACTATTAACGCGGTATGGGGATACTCTAGATGCATCGTTATAATTAACGATTAATACATCGCGCTCATAAACTGCCCGCCCCTAATTTGCAGCTGCGTGTCTGAAATTAAAAAGACGTAACATTTTAATGCTCCTTCTCCATCGGCTTCTCTTTCGAGCTGTAGGCGGACAATTCCTTCTTGGGCATTTTCGATCTTTCGGCCCGACCCGTGCAGCGCATTGTCGTCGGCGCTTCTGAGATCCAACCACAAGCAGTCCGGCGGCGATTTTTTTCCGTACCACACGCTGAATAGGGAGCCACAGCGAGGCGTCCCGATTGGTCGGTTGCTAATGTATTATGCATGTTAGGTCACAAGAGTTCGTTTTATGTGCTACGACGCGTACATAAGCACAGCAAAAGTGTTTGTACGTGCCATGTTTATAACTAATAAAGATCGAACAGGGTCAAGAGGCAAGGAAATGCATGAAGTGGGACAGTGACTCGCGATTGTAGGTTTCTTTAACAGCAAAACAAAAACAAACAAAAAACACAGACATAAAAACACTCTATTGATCAAAAGTGACCGAAAGCAAAGAAAGTCAATGAAACACAGCTTAAAAGAAAATAAATAAAACACAAACAAATCACAGTAAAAGCTAACCCAATACCAAAACACAGTACCCAAGAAAGTTGCAGATTGAGATCAAAATAGCTTTAAAGACCGAGTCCATAGCAGTAATAACTCGTTCAAACCAGGCAATCAAACTACCAAAAAAATGGGAGAGCACAACCAAAAGCTGATGATGCCCCTTGAACTGCTATAGGCTGCTGTCTGAAGCCAATTATTACTACAAGGGGTTACTAACAACACACTCAAAGATTACACAAGAGGTTAAATTAACCAAGTGTGTGAACAGTTTTAGGAGAAACATAAACAGTGGAAAGGTAATCAACTCTAACGTTTATACAAGCTTTGTTCTACACCCGTGAAGTACCGAAAAAACAGGTGGCCCATAATACCCTGTCATTTAAGGCTCTCCACAATCCCATTTCTTACTACACACACATTCTTAGGCTACCACATCAAGGTCCCCACATTACTGACCAGAAACTCCCCTGTTGGCCACTGCACTAGTGCACATCAGCAGGTAACTTAAAATACCGTAGAAAAAGGACCCCACATACACTTAACACGCAGATAGAAGTGACCTTGGTTATTCTTGCGGCGTCTGGAACACAAACACCATGCTGAACTTGCTGCAAAGTATTCCCTAGATAGAGCACGAGGAGGGTCTGTACTTTACGCCGATCACACACAACTTTCGTGTGAAACAGCCTGCGATGCATAATGCATTTTGTAACTGACCAATCGGGACGCTTCGCTGTAGCTCCTTATTGAGCGTGTGGTACGGAAAAAAAATCGCCTCCCGGCGATACGTTGCTCAATTTAACGTTTTAATCAAACCAATAGTCGGAGAGTCTCGTCCATCCTGAAAGTACCTCAACGCCTCTTTCCAATGTTGGTGTCGTTTGAGACCTTGCGCGTACAATTGATTGGAAAGACCCTCTACGACGATGGATACCTTTTCGATCATAGGATGGTAAAATTTAGTCGGCGCCAGAGAAAAGTCAGCCTGATTTTCTTGAAATAGCAACAATATCCCTCTTAGACTTTTGGCGGGGTATTTAAATGATGGAATTGTGATGGACGCGCTCGTAATACACGGCTAGACTGGAATACGACTGTCTAATCGATCTGGCGAGTTCGACGTGTCTCACAATTTCATACTCGAGCGATATGTTACGATGAATTTATCACTTTTCCGTAAGAATTAAAAATTAACTCGTACGTTAGTTTAGTTTGTAACCCGCTCGGATGAAAGGGTTGATGATCCGTCAACAACTCAAAATCCAACGGAATACAATACCTATTCCCCCACGCTTTGGAGATGGCCACTTCACCCGAATTCGTCATCGACGCGTCGTCCGCCTTTATCATAAGTTTGGTTAAATTGGGGGTTTCTATTCCCCGATAGACCCGATCTTCTTTTTGTTTTTTGGTGAGCCATAGGTCTCTATAACTATGAAATACATCGGCGTCGTGCAGACAACTCATTTCTTGTCCTTCAAATTTAATGGCGATCTTGTTTACGATCGCCCGTCCGACGTTCATTACCATCGTACGATTCATGTCGTTGGCCGAATTTAAAACGATACTAAAACTTAGGCGCGTAGTGCCCGGCACGATCACGTCCAACGATCCTAAATTTGGAAACATTACCGTGAGCGTTTCATTTTCACGATCGTGCTCAGGTCATTCGTTAAGACGACCGATTGTTTGATTCCTTTTATACCACAGGGCGTCTTTAATTTTCGATTTGGATTTATTTTTCTACCGTACATGTTTATTATATTCACAATAAAATAGTTTTGTTTTTGCTAGTATTATACCGCCAATCACCAAGAACATACCCCATAAATGGTCGGCAATCACCAAGAACATACCCCATAAATGGTCGGCGGCGTATCCGACCACCTTACTCAATTGATTAAATACCCATCCCACGATAGACCCAATGATGCCCAGCAGCGCCGCTATCGCTTTTTTACCCCAAACTATTTAGGGCCCCGGCCAGTCTGCCCAACCGTTTTTCCACGGGGCCGGGTTTTGGTTCTGGAGTCGGTAATGGCGCGGGTGTTGGCTCTGGCGTCAACGCGCCTCTCGCGTTGGCGGCCGCTAGCTTGATCGAGAGTACGGTCGTACTAATGGTAGTATACCTATGGCCGCTATATGATACTAGCGATCGTGACTCCTTTCTTTTTAAAACCCGCACAGCAACTCCATTAATCAAAAACTTCGCTTGATCCAGGAGGATAAAATTTCGTCCACCCTATCTTTAAGGTCAATAACCCACCCTGCAAGCCCAAAGCCATTATAAATCACTTTGGGGGTGATAGACTTGTGTTATTTAAGATCCACGTGCCGCACAAGCTGTTTTCACAAATTGCATACCGCCCTGTCCAAAGGATCCTTAGCACAAGGTCAATCAATTACTACACTGAGACAGGTGGCTGCTGTCTTTCAACACTCCTTACTCTGCAGTGGTTAGGGTCTGGCCAATGGGAGTCTACAGGCTTGTGGGGTATACCAGGGGTGAGGATTACATGGAATCTTGGCCTTATTGGCCCATTGAGAAAAACAATATGACCATATTTGGTAAAATGTGGATTATTTTTTAACCTCCCCGCTGACGCCAGGGTAGAATATTTCTCTAATCGTTTCACCGAGAAGAATTTAGTTATGATTTCTTTAATTCTAGAAAATTGCTTACGTAGTCTCGATTCATTTTCTTTAAAAAAAACATCGTCGATGTTTTCTATCGCGGTTTCAATGGCTTCTATATTGTTTTCTATACGATTGATTATTTTTACTAGTTCATCTCTGGTTTCTTTCGGCGTGCCTGGGTCACTGAGTTCATCTAATCTTCTATCGCGTTCGCGCTCGAGCGCTTTTTTTCTAGCTAGTTATAGAGTTCTTTCAGTTTTTTACTTTTCAGAATTTTTAATGTAAGCGTGGAGTTCGCGTACGGGGATGTCCATTTTTTCGAGTTTCTTCACCAGTTCGTGGGTTGACAAGGGGTCCGTCTGCGTTCCTATACTCCCGGTGCATCATGAAGATCTTAATGTATTCGGTTTGTATATTTTTACCTCTCCTTTTAATTTATAAGAAAGTTGAATATGATCCTTCTTTTAAATAAAGATTACCCGCAATTTCCACAAAATCGGTAAAACTAAGATGGGCCTGTCGGCGCCTAGTGCATCGTAAAATTTATTTATTAATCTATTGCGAGAATCAACATGTTCCTCATTTCTATGGTCTTGGTATTTAAAGGTGCCCTCATGTCCGGAGTCTACATCATATGGTGGTGGTGGCAGGCCACTGGTTTTATTTTCAAATATATTTTCTACTTCATCTTGCTTCCATTCATCGTCTTCTTGAATGGGATAATCATCGTCTTCTGGCCTGTCTGCGTTAAAATCATCCATTTCAATACTTTCTCCCGCCATTTATTAATTAGGTAATAACAGTGCGAGGACCCGGTCTTCACTGCTTGGTAATGACCGGGGTGGTGGCTGGCCGCTGTTAGCGACCAAGCCGGAGGCGCGGTCGTTAACAGCGGCCAGCCACCACCCAAGGTCATTACCAAGCAGTGAAGACCGGGTCCTCGCACTGTTATTCCCATTAATAAATACCTTTTTAACGAAATAAACGGCTAAAATTTTCTTGTTTTGTTAGCCGGTCTTTATATCGCCGTTAATACACCCCCACGTGATCACATTTTGACCAATCAGAATCCACAAACTGTCCTAGGTATTTATTAATATCGTTTATAATAATTTATACATCGCGATACCCATCACCGTAGTACCGATGGCGACCCAGATTAATTCTCGGCTTTTTTGATCGTCGCTCGGGGTATAAAAATCGCTAAACTGGGGTTCATTTTCATCCTGTAGGTCATCCGGTAAATCAAAAAGCAATCTGGTCACCTTGTAATACTCCTACATCGCCTCGTTAACATCGTGAAACGTTTGTTTGGCTCGAGCCTCTTTTCTAAGTCGCGAATTTATGAGATCCAAATATTTAACGCGTTCTTTCGACCACTCATCTCGTGCTTTCGCATAATCCTCTAGGGCTCGGTCGTGCCTCGCGCGTTCCGCCTGTATGGTCTCCTAGTAGTTTAGTTTAGAAAACAAAAAATTACTTCCGGTAAAGGCGAGCGCGTTTACCACAGCCCCGCCGATCATCATCGCTGTACTAACCATTTATTAATGACTACATTTTATTTTTTAATAGTCAATAAAAACGTATTGAAAAAATGGTAAATAAATAATTGGATATTTGGCTTAAAGAGATAAACACTGTATAAAAATGGAAAGAAAAAGTAAAAAAAATATTTTCTAACAATACTAAAAATATGAGACCGAGTAAATGGACATTACCTAAATTTAAAGAATTTGTAAGCGAAAATAATATCGCAGTTGAGAGCAGATACGGTCGTAAATTAGATTATTATAAAGCCGTTAGAGAGTTTATTTCGAGACGAAAAGCCCAAGAAAAACTAAAAAAGAAATGAAATAAAGAGTTTATTAAAATAAAAAAAAAGGTAAAAGAGCCGAGCTAAATAAAGAAAAAATAAAAGAAAAAACAAATAGAAATTGATAGGATAAAGTATAGGGGTTATATTCCTGGTCTAAATCAAAACTTAAAGAAAAAACAGATGATGAGTTTTTGTTTCTTCCAACTAAAACCAAGTATACGAAAGCCGATTACTTGGAAGCGGTTTTTCAAAATAAACCTTTGGTATTAAAACTCGAATTTAAATCGAAAGATTACGATGATATTAATGTTTTTAAAAATGAATATACCGGAACTCTACCCTTTCGCCAAAGATCCCGCCGAATCGTTTTCTAAAGCGAAAGATTTACTTTTAGAAAAGCTTAAATATTATTTAATGAAAAACGATTATAAATGTCAATATTAACCATATCGGTAAAATATAAACGTACAGTAACGTTTATCGATCCCGAAACCAACGGGAAAAAACCGAGGATTCCTATAGCACGCATTTTCACAATACCCATCAAAAAACGTTAAATCGAGAAAGCGATATCGAAGCGTATTACGACGAAGAGTCGAAAACGATTTTCAATAAAATTGGGGATCATCAACAAATGGGCACGGGATGAAAGAGTTATATTCATACAACTTTCGTTAAGTAAATTTACACCCGTATCGGGCTCATAGTAGGCCTACATCGAACTCCCGAAAGAAATTAAAGATAAAAATGCGTGCGTTAATGTAAAAAACAAAGATAACCAATGTCTACGAAGGGCTTTTAGATCGGCTCTATTCGTTCAAAAAGTCCATCCGGAGAGAACGTCATTTTAAGCCGATACAGGACCGATGACCCACACCAGGTGGCGAGATAACGGTTGACCCGAGACCAAACTTTATAATACTTGTCCCGAGTGTGTTAATATCAATCGATACACGCACACTTGAACTTTGACTTGGCCTCGCCGAGGTGGCGAGATAATGAGCAGTCGGTCGCACCTGTATACATATTTCACATCTATCAACGCATTGGAGCTTTGATTTAAATTCAATACGTTCAGAGATACACAACTATAAAAAAAAACCACCGACTAAACAATTCAACGTAATAAAAAAGAACTACAAAAATACAACACTATTAACATCCTCCCTTTTCCCCCGTCTTCCACGACGTCTTGCAGTCTTTTACTTTTGTTTTCACTTCGTGAAAATACAACCGAGACGTCAACGTCTCGTTTGTGCTGCGTGGATGTTCCGTGATTTTAAAAAATCACTCCCGCATCTCCCAACTGAGACAAACAATAACGGTTTGTCTCAGTGACACTGTCGTGAGACACTCTGCGTCTTTCAGACGCTCCTCCACATGATGCATTCTGCATCAATGCATCATGGTTCCACCCACTATCGGCACTTCGTGCCTCCTTACACTGCCGTGTGACGACGCCTCACCACTGCGTGGCTCGCGGCTCTCCGCTTGTCCTTCCACTGCGCATCACTATCACGCATGCTTATCAGCATACGCTGTCCTGCTACTGCTCTTTTGCTCAATGGACTTGGGATGTTGCTATATTTAGCACATCTGCTCAGTGGAATTAGGTGTGTGTTGCTGTCCTAATACTACTATCCATGTCTAAACAGATGACCCTGGACCAAGTCACGAGGGGTAATGTTCAACGTTGGAATCATGCCATTATTTCAACTTTAATGAAATCATATAACAAAAATCCAGACTATAAAAGAAGCCGTGACGAGGCAACTTTTCAAAACAACTAAACTTGTGCATACTACACTACACATCTCTGTTAGACACTCGTTCGGCCGAAACGAGTAAGTATTTTGCTCAAAATAAGATTATCGTCATTGTGATATATTGGCGTCAATAGTCAACGACTTGGGGCACAGTCCTGAAAATTTGCGTCAATATTGGCGTCAATATTTGCGACATGGGGTACAAAACGTGAATATTGACGCCAATAATTGGCGTCAATTATTATGTGCGATGTCCCTTTAAAGCCACCATAGAAATGGGAATCGTTTTAGTAAAGCTGTTACTAACGGCATCGCAAAACAATGCATTTTCCCGAGTATTAGGCAGCAAATTTATTCCAGCAAAACAAATGTTAAAAGAATAATACTTGTGATATAAAATCATTCCAATTTTCAATCTGGTTGTGAAACACTACTTTTAAATCTTCAGGACCTTTTCTTTCAATTTTTCAATGTAAAAATAAAACTAACTGTGATTAATTTATTGTGACTAATAGCATTATGTTATTGTGGATAATGCCCGATTCACAGGTCACGATTGAATACTCAGTGCTATGCTTTGAGACAACTAATATCAACGCTCCTCCACAGTGTCTGAAATATGGCTCAATTCACTCTGCTGAACAGTTTAGGGGTTATAATATGGGGTGCTCTAGGGTAATAAAAAATATTATTATTATTATTATTTATTCAGCCATTCACACACGAAACTTACAATACAAAACAATACTTCCAGATGGGCTAGGAGCAACAAAAGCAAAGTAATTACTGTGATCCTTAGATCTGTTGCCCCACATCTGGTCGCAACAAATAACAATAAGATTTGACATTAGTATATGTAACCATCTAAATTTAGAGGTAAAAATATAAAAGCAGAGATGTGAAAACAAACCAGCATAAATAAATGAGAAAAGGATGGCCAAAAGTATAAATGCGGAGCATAAGCGTTTGAAAAATGGGGAATTAACCTTGAAGAAACAAAAGCAATATAATCAAGATACCATACACTAACTTCAAATATAGATGGTACAAAAAAAAATAAATAAATGAACAAATAAATAAATAAACCAACAAACAAATAAATAAATAAATATAAATAAATAAATAAATAAATAAATATAAATAAATAAATAAATAAATAAATAAATAAATAAATAAATAAATAAATAAATAAATAAATAAATAAATAAATAAATAAATAAATAAATAAATAAATAAATACATAAATAAATAAATAAATAAATAAATAAATAAATAGAATAAACAAAAAATATATTACCGCCTCCTTGAGAGCAGATTGTTGTTCGATAAAGACAACGATGAGCACAAAGAGGCGGCTTCTTGATCTCGGTGGATTCTATTTTAATAATTTTTCGTTTACGTTTGTTTTTATCATCAGTTTCTTGATCAGGTCCATCAGAAGAAGTTGAGCATCTGTATGAAGAAGCTCGAGATGAGGCGATCAAAAAGGTCTGCTTGCACCTGTCGAAGTTATAGATGCGTAAGCTTTGGATGCAAAAGCTATGGATGCGCAAGCTATGCATGCTAAGGAGGATATGCTTGAGTCACGTAACTACATGTATAGGGTCAAAGTTTAGGGGCCACAAGGGGTGCAACAGTTTTTTGTAAGGGGGGGTGCACTTTGGCCAATTAAAACTGTTGTTTCCGTTTGTATTTTTCCTAAACAAGCCCCTTTCAGCACTCCTATGTTATGCCGTTTACTATGTTTTATAAAATAATCTGACGTGGAGTTAAAACAAAATTCATTGTCTGCCTGCAAATAATAATGTAAAACAAAGTTTTAAAAACATTGAAATTACTACATAAAATCTTATAAAATGTAACATTTTATTCTGGTAATTTTAAATCTCAAAAGTCCAAATTTCAAAAGGGGGCGGGGATTGACAACAGTTGGGGGAGATATCCTCCCCCCCCTGACATTGCTCGTCGACAGGTAGCGGAATATTAGTGTAATGAAATAAAGGTTGGGCTTCACTAATAAATCCTCCTGTGTAGAAATTAGTGGAAATACTCAGCGTTTCCATGTTCCAATGGATTATTGCATTGTTTTAAAGTACAATGAGGCAAAAAGTACAACTTGACTTGTAACTCAAGCCAATACCGGTACTTTGAGGCAACAGTTATTCAAGGAAACTCGTCTACAATCGACCCACATGGCCCTTTGTCAGAATGCTTGGAAGTGGACACTGCAGTATTTTGTCGTTTCTTATCACTCAACCTACATATCAAATAAGTGTGAAATTGTATATGGTTTACTAGATGAGGTTCGTATTTGTCCTGAGACTCAAAGCAGTTGTGCAGAACTTGTCCAGCATTTATGTTGAAATTAAACTCTTATATTCAGCCAATAACTTGACTTATCAAGGCCAACATTTGTCACAAGCAGATAATGTGAAAATCTCTCTTCGGGTTGTTTACTTGCATCATTAGGGGAAAACAACAACTTTTGTGAAAAAGAATTCAACAACCATTACATTTGTTCTTATAATCTAAGAATGCAGTCAAATTAAGTTCTACATTAATGTTTAAGATGTTTTGTTTAATTAAATATGACGCTGTGCCCCAGATTGCAACATTTGTTTTGTTTTGATAAATTCACTTTAACTTTACTTATATGCATGTTCCTCCATGTAGTTATTAAACAATAATGTAATTAACTCTATAATCACAACTACAACCCTGAGCTATATAAAAGTTAAACTCAATAGTATAAGTTAATGTATTTCTTACCACATATACATATATACATTTTCAATAGTACAATATTAAAACCTTAAAATCATGGATATTATCGACACAGAGTGAGTTTTTAAGTATTTTCAATGACTTGTTGATCCAGAACATACAAGAGGGGGGTAGAAATCACTGCTGGAAATAGTTCTAATGTCTTATGCAAGTAGTACATGCATTCTGTACCTGATGTAAACAAAATATTGTTGGAAAAAAAATCAATACTCCAATTATTCTCTTTAACTGCTACATCAATTTGGTTGTTTAGCAGGTTGTAGTTGGACAAAAATATTGTAACAATTAACATGTGTCTGATTTACATGAAATAAAACTAGAAATGACAGCAACAATCTGTATTTATGTTAATCTCCTGAATGCCCTTATTTAAATTTACAACGTCTGTTATTAGTCATTTTTAACCAGATTCATAAAAGATAAAACTAAAAACTTATAAAAAACAGCTTTACAAATGTGTTGGTTTATGACAATGACATCAGTTATGCTAAACTCAGAGTATGTGGGAATGAGGTTCTTACACCCAATGCAGATGCCTAAGGGTATAAAATATCTGAACATATAAATTACTATCTATGTCCTCACGAGTGTTAAAATTGGACTCATCTTCTGTGTACTTTTGAAGACTGTACTCTTATGTACAATTTATATAATATTCCACTCCCGGGTATAAAAAATTCATAAAACATGACCAGAGCTGGAGTTCTTGGTTTATTACCAAGGTATAAAATGCTCCATTATAAATTATGGGTGTTTACAACACTGTGAGTACAACAATACTTTGAAAACGGGCAGTCAAATACAGCTTGTCACAAGACCACTGTAGCATTAACCCTGAAAATGTGACATATCATATGGACTGTTGCTAATTCCATTAAAGTAAACTGGTACCATCTCACTCACTTCCATGTTCCACTATGAAGACAGTGTGTTTGGTTACCAGCTCTGTTATGATCAATTCTTCAAGGTCTTGTGTCCCACTTCTGTCGGTGATAGAAATTTTGTGGTGCTCATGCGGTGTTACTATGGTTACACACTCATTTCGCTCCTCAAGAATGTTAGCAATCACAACCTGTCAAACATAGTGAAAAGATGTTGACATAGCTTTAGTAGATGATAAACATGAACAACTTTCTTCAAATTGCAAGCTAGTTAACACCTCATAATTCATACTTCTTGTCTGTTGGAGGAAACTCCACTATTTGGGACATGAGGCTGGGGAATTGCTGGGGAGATAGGTGCAATGATCCAAGAATGCAAAGTTGATGGGAAAAGATCTAGAGGTCGACCTAAAGCAACGTAGGAAGAAAATAATCAACGACTGGAGCAGACACGGTACCCACACAGCTGTCTGGCATGCCAAAAATCATCAATCCCGGAAACAGATTGCAAAGTTGGCTGCCACCCAAACTATGTCAGAGGTTGGCATTGGAATGGATAGGATATTAGTTAAACTTCAACAATATGGTAATGTACCTCATGACTGTAATCCTTCAAAGCTTTTCTGGCCTTTTGTAATAGCAATGCTCGGTCTGTCTCCAGTTTGAATGACACCACAAATGCATCAGGTGCCCAGTGATGTACCAATGGCGTTAACATCTTAGGAACAACTTGTAAGTTGATATTTGGTGGACCATTGGAGGACGAGATTTTATGCTCCGACTGAAAGGAAAAAATAAATTCATAGATTCATTTCAATCAGTTTGTTGACATGTGTAATGTGGATTATGACACATCAAGCTTTTGGCCTAAATAACATGATTTGCTATTATAGTAAGCTCTGTAATCTATTAAAAACAAAATTATGGTTAGAACATTTTCCAAGAAGAATGCTTATGAATTTGTTCCTGCAAATCTTGAATAGACGGATAATAAGTAACAATAACATGTAAACTAGTAAAGTTGCGGGTACAACAATGTACAAATCTCTTTTGGGAGGAGTGGTGACTCTGAAAAGAGCCATTGTGATCTCAGAGCCACCACACCCTCCTAGTTACTTTGTATCCTTCACACCATGCAAAGCTTCAAACATCACTTGAACAGACTGAACAAGTTTGTAAATCTCACCATTTCATTGCTTGGAATGTAAAAGTCTGAAACTGCAGCTGCTAAATAGAACATTGTTTGTGTCCCAGCAAAAGACAGTGCCTCTGCTGCTGCTTGGAGAAGATACAAGTATTCTTGAAGCATGACAAATTCTACAAGTAGAAGACTATTACTGGCTTGTACATCTTTATACACCTTCAAGATTGAAAGAAGCTTGGGAAACTTGGCTTGATTTGCTGTAAGAAAATCAGAATGAAATGGGTTAGGGTCTGCCTAATATTGTAGATTGAAGATGTTAAGAACCATCCAAGTAAAACATTTGATTAATATGTTAATATGGTCGCAATGTAGAGTAAAAAAATGATCATCAAAAAGGGTAGATACAGTGGAATATTGACCATCATAAAGGGTAGATACAGTGGAATATTGACCATCACAAAGGGTAGATACAGTGGAATATTGACCATCATAAAGGGTAGATACAGTGGAATATTGACCATCATAAAGGGTAGATACAGTGGAATATTGACCATCATAAAGGGTAGATACAGTGGAATATTGACCTTCAAAAAGGGTAGAAACAGTGGAATATTGACCATCATAAAGGGTAGATACAGTGGAATATTGACCATCATAAAGGGTAGATACAGTGGAATATTGACCATCATAAAGGGTAGATACAGTTGAATATTGACCATCAAAAAGGGTAGAAACAGTGGAATATTGACCATCACAAAGGGTAGATACAGTGGAATATTGACCATCATAAAGGGTAGATACAGTGGAATATTGACCATCACAAAGGGTAGATACAGTGGAATATTGACCATCATAAAGGGTAGATACAGTGGAATATTGACCATCATAAAGGGTAGATACAGTGGAATATTGACCATCATAAAGGGTAGATACAGTTGAATATTGACCATCAAAAAGGGTAGAAACAGTGGAATATTGACCATCATAAAGGGTAGATACAGTGGAATATTGACCATCATAAAGGGTAGATACAGTGGAATATTGACCATCATAAAGGGTAGATACAGTTGAATATTGACCATCAAAAAGGGTAGATACAGTGGAATATTGACCATCACAAAGGGTAGATACAGTGGAATATTGACCATCATAAAGGGTAGATACAGTGGAATATTGACCATCATAAAGGGTAGATACAGTGGAATATTGACCTTCAAAAAGGGTAGAAACAGTGGAATATTGACCATCATAAAGGGTAGATACAGTGGAATATTGACCATCATAAAGGGTAGATACAGTGGAATATTGACCATCACAAAGGGTAGATACAGTTGAATATTGACCTTCAAAAAGGGTAGATACAGTGGAATATTGACCATCACAAAGGGTAGATACAGTGGAATATTGACCATAAGATACAGTGGAATATTGACCATCATAAAGGGTAGATACAGTGGAATATTGACCTTCAAAAAGGGTAGATACAGTGGAATATTGACCATCAAAAAGGGTAGATACAGTGGAATATTGACCATCACAAAGGGTAGATACAGTGGAATATTGACCATCACAAAGGGTAGATACAGTTGAATATTGACCTTCAAAAAGGGTAGATACAGTGGAATATTGACCATCATAAAGGGTAGATACAGTGGAATACTGACCATAAGATACAGTGGAATATTGACCATCATAAAGGGTAGATACAGTGGAATATTGACCTTCAAAAAGGGTAGATACAGTGGAATATTGACCATCAAAAAGGGTTGCTACAGTGGAATATTGACCATCACAAAGGGTAGATACAGTGGAATATTGACCATCAAAAAGGGTAGATACAGTTGAATATTGACCATCACAAAGGGTAGATACAGTGGAATATTGACCATCACAAAGGGTAGATACAGTGGAATATTGACCATCACAAAGGGTAGATACAGTGGAATATTGACAATCAAAAAGGGTAGATAAAGTGGAATATTGACCATCATAAAGGGTAGATACAGTGGAATATTGACCTTCGAAAAGGGTAGATACAGTGGAATATTGACCATCATAAAGGGTTGATACAGTGGAATATTGACCATCACAAAGGGTAGATACAGTGGAATATTGACCATCATAAAGGGTTGATACAGTGGAATATTGACCATCAAAAAGGGTAGATACAGTGGAATATTGACCATCATAAAGGGTAGATACAGTGGAATATTGACCATCATAAAGGGTAGATACAGTGGAATATTGACCATCACAAAGGGTAGATACAGTGGAATATTGACCTTCAAAAAGGGTAGACACATTGTACATTACACAATTGCATGCTGTGGTGGTGGGTCCATGGTGTTTTGCCTCCGATGGTGCAACAATAGACCGATTGCGCGACAATGTTAACATGCGGTCATGTGACCCTCTATCGGGTATGACGTCATACAGCTGGTGAAAAAATATGTGTAAAGAGATAGGCCGTGACACAGAGTGAGTTCGAAAACAGTCGATTATACTTTCGTTAAGCAATGAATTAGTTAATCAGCCCCTTTATTTAAAGAAGTATGATGTGGCATTAATTTAAATCACATCTCTGTTTCATAATTTAACAGAATTCTTCTGAAAAGAGGTTTTTTAAGCCATGCACTACCGACGTCGGACGACACACGTCTGTTTTTTTTATTGTAATGTTGGCATAAATCACTGTAAAAAAAGGATAAACAGCGTTGGAAAAGTGAGCATTTATACCTAGCCTTGCAGAATTTCAAATAGGCAAAGGAACCACACAGTTTTGGACAGCAATTTCTTTGGAGGATTTCAGCTTCAAAACTTTGACATTTTTGTGTTGAAAAGTGTGTGGTGATCGTGGTCGTCTGGCCTAACATTCCGTCACGCACTGTACACATCGTGCACATTAATACGGTACTTTTACAATTTTCAAGACTTGCTGGAACTGTCCTTACTGGCTTTATTCAGCCACTTGAAGGTCCTTGGTACAAACTCTGGAATATGTTTCACAGATTTCGAGCGAAAAAAGCCTCGATCGAATTAACTAAATGCATTAATCATCGTGTACCGTACCACCCTTTCCTATAGAGGATTACGTGTATGTTTACATTTTTAACCCAACAGGGGTCATGTGACGTAGGTCGCGCAATCGGTCTATTGTTTTCTTATACCATGGTAGTAGTTTGAAGGAGGGGGAAACAAACGTTAGCCTATAAAGTGAAATAAATGATATTTCTTTTTTATTTTATCAGGACTAATTCTGCCGTTGACAGAAATATTACTTCACCGTTCCCTACGGCACATTACACAGAAACGTATATCAATTTACCTAGTACCAACGAAATAACAACCTCATACCCGGAGCTATTTCTAATGCTGTACAAGGTGTTGGAAACAACCAACGATGGGCACGATCAAGGTAATGTACCCCGCGGGGTACATCACTCAAGTTCTCCTTAGCCATGTACAGTAATACATCTTTGTAGCAGATCACGTGATTGGTTCTCCACTAATTAAATTCATAATCTATTACCATGGTATAAAGTTGACTTCAGATTCCCAACATTTCTCAACATAGTACCGTCCCACCCAAACCCAAATCTCTTCAAGACAAATCTCACCAACGATTCTTTGTTCTCCATTTGGTTCGTTTTGGACATCAAGTACATCAATTAATTTAGTCTGAGCAAGGTGACGTTCATAAGGCTGCAGAGATTTATGTCTGTGAAGGAAGATGACAGCGTACCCTTCTGCTAAGAAATGTGTGTTTACCAAGTTAAGGAAGATTATAAAAAACTTTACAAGTAGACAAATTATGACTTTGGACTTTGAATACCTACATACATACATTATGGTGTACTGTACATGTACATTATGATGTACTGTACATGTACATTATGATGTACTGTATATGCACAATTGTATTTACATTATGATGTATGTACAAATATGATGTATGTACAGATCTACATTATGATGTACACATGTAGGTAGTGAAATCAAGCACAAGTCCAGTGTATAGTGTACAAATATGGACTGCTGCGAGTGCTATGGTTAAAAATATGACACCTAAGGTCAACCCCTGAGCATTCTATTTTTTTCACTCATGGAGATCACCGAGGGTTTCATAGTTTTAACCATAGCACGAGTAAAAGCAGTCAATATTTGTTTTATAAAACCCCATACATAGAGCGAACCGAGGATTTTCCGTAGTCATCTTAGATTCTTACTATGGGAATTTAGCGTTGTACGCAGCGAGTCACAAACAGAATCGTGCAGTCATTTGTTTGTGTTACAGAATGGTGTGAAGCCCCACGTTTTGCATATTTACAAATCCTCCAGAAAAAATGCGGGCGTTGACGCATGAGGGGCAATATGTCCTATCCAGCCAGTATCAATGGAGATCAATGGGTTTTAGGTGTGTCACTACGTGCTGTACGCTATACACTAAAATAGACGTCTTGGTACCATAAAGCTCGGTATAGTACCCTGGTTGCTAATGGTATAGTATATTGGTTGCTATGGGTATAGTAAAAAAAAGACATCATGTGACACGCTCTAAACCAATCACAAGACAGTATCTATGTTTGGGGTGTTATAATACCTAATACCTGGTGTTCTGATCAGTAGAGTGTGGGTTTGAGTCCCGGTCTTGACACTTGTGTCCTTAAGCAAGACTCTTAACCATTATTGCTTCGTCCTTTGAATGGGACGTAAAGCCGTTGGTCCCGTGTGTTGTGCAATGCACGAAAAAGAACCCAGTTACACTTATCGCAAGAAAAGGGGTTTGCCCTGGTGTTTCTGGCAGTGGCTGCTGAATGCGCCGCAGCACCTTGTAAACCCTTATAAGGTGCTACATAAATGGGTCTCATAATTTAAAAACTTCAAAAATCTTTCTTAAAAAAATGACAATAATAAGCGCCTTGAGTACCTAATTGCTGGTAGATACGTGCGCTATATAATACTACGGTATTAAAATACAGTGCTACCATACAATGATGCAAGGATTAAACTATGACAAAAACTTCAAACTTGCATGGATAATTACACTAAACAGGAAATCAATTCATTACACATAAAAAGACAATAAAATTGAATTGGAATTTACTCTCAGGCAAAATGTGTATCTTTTTAATATGAAATCTGATTTGATTCCAACTAGGTTTTCATTTTCAAATAATATTTTGATAAACTTTTTTTTGTTACATAGATACATCATACTTTTCATTTAACCTCTCATTTGTAAAAAAAAACATTCTTCCAAAAAATACATTTTGTGTCTATTATTTAAACCAAAGAATAGGCCTACTGGACAGCAAATTTTAAATACATTGATTGAAAGGATATATTCTGCTGATGATGCTCCCCGTTTGCCGGAACTAAAGTTATCGATGAAGCGAACAACCCTGCTCTCAAGAGGAACGGCTGTTCCTCCAGACTGTTGAGAGAAAGATAAAAAACACAATGCACTCATCAAGTAATCAATGTTATTTTGTATACACTTTAATGGGTAGACTTTATTCATTTGACTGCCAACATTACCAACAAGATCAAAAATAATTTAACATTCACCCAGAGAAAATAATTTTTCTTTGGGCATGTTGGGAATTCAAGGTCATATGAATGAAAACCTTAGATCAAATTCAGTATTTTTCCTAAATTATAATTAACTATAATTTAAAATATAAAGTCAACAAGCATAACAAGAAAACATTTAAAAAAATGCCGCAGAGCACTACAGAAACTTAAAAGTTCTTCCTATTTTTTTAATTTTTGTTATTTATTTATTTATTTATTTATTTATTTATTTTTTTTGGGGGTGGTCAAATGTCTTAAATGAATCTTGAACTCAAGAATGAAATAAAAACCTACACTTACCGTAACAAGGACAACATTTGTTCCATTTTTCAGATGACCTTGAGCAAATTCATGCATTTGTAGCTTTTTACTGGCAAAACCAGGCGGTGCTTCGTGACTCTCAAAAAATGTCTCCCATTCATCTTTCTTAGCATTTTTCAAACACGTGGGAGATGATTCTTGACATTCTCGATCAAGACGTGCGCTTTGAGACATATTTATACGATGCCAAAAATATCATAGCATTGCTAATCATGTGGTGTAACTAATAAAACAGGTCCGATGTTAATAACTATGAAATTACTAAGTTTTTAATTAATCCAACAGACTACCATGCATTACCAACAAACCCGGCCCGGAAGCAGACACCGACAGGGAATAAACCCTATGATGAATAAACCTTAAACGCACAATATACCGCCCTCTATTGATGACATGGCAAGAAAATTCACCAGATGAAAAAAACACTCGCACAAAAAACCCAATAACAATAATAACAACACATAAAAATATCAATCCTGAACACAATCCATGTATTTTTTGTCCACTTTGCACAGCAACTTTATTTGTTTCCACGAATCAATCTGTTTTAAACTAACTTTGTGACCTTTTATATCATTATGACATCGGTTAATCCAATAAATGTTGTATAAGAATGTTAGGCAATGTTGAAACTAAATTCATTTCCAATTACATGTCCTTGTTGAAATAAAACTTTTAAACCAACACAAGTATGAACAAAGTTTTGAAAAAAGATTTGCCGACATGTTGCCATCAGCAAAATATTTGTTCAAGTTTGCAAAATAAGATAAGTAAACTTTGATGTGACCAAAAAATAGAAGAAAAATAAAATAAAATAAAAATAAAATTGAAATAAATGTGTATTAGTAAAAAAAAAAGTGACGATATAAAAATGCACAAAACCCTTTTTGGTTATATTCCTTACACTAACTCAACCCACTTAGTATTTCAAGGCGGTTATAAACTTGATTTACTTTGCTTTGGTAACTTTTCTGTAGAAATTTAATATAAGGTAACCAGACGCTTGATAATAAACGTAATAACTATCCCAGCAAACCTGCAACAACACAAAGTATAGTCTTCCTTAACGAAGATTGATGACGCCATCAGGCAATGTAAGTTCTCAATTTGAAGAATAAGAACTAAAGAATTATTGAAAAGTTGTCTTTATCCAATGTTCTGCCTTCAATGTAATAATGGAGCTCAGAGAGCAGCAAGTTATATATAGATGCATCATCATACATTAGCATATATTCATGTCCAAACTGAAAACAAACTTGTTTAAATACACTTCATCAGATAACAAGCAATATAAATCACAGCAAAGTTAAAGAGGCAGTGTCGTCATAATTATAGCAGGCCTGTGGCTGTGCATGGAAAGATGAACTCTCAACCCCACGCACAAACTTGCGGTCAAATCACAAAGGGTGCTGTCTTCGTAAATCTGTGATGTGACCACCGGCGCGCACGTACTCCTAGTAACTTGGTTATTCCATTTACTGCTCTAATCCTGACGACACAGCCCCTTTAGCATGTTTCTATATTTTTGGCACATCATTATTACCAATATTACCAATCAGCTGCGTAGCCAGGATTTTTTCACTGGGGGGTGGGGACCTGGGTGGAGGGGGAGGAGGGGGTCCCCAGGGAGCATGGTTTTTAATAAATTAGGTGTATCTAGATCCAGCCCGCCCCCCCCCCCCCCCCTAGCTACACTGCTGTTACCAATGATGAAAAGAATATAAGTTAAATTTGAACCTCATTTTGAGAGATCCAAATTGTTCAGGTTGATGAAGTCTTTAGTTGTCATTATTGATAAAGTCCCTAATTATGATTATTGCATAAACAATTAATGCCCTTTCAAGAAAGATAAGAAATTAAAGACAAGCTAATGATAGAGGAACTTTACTTTCCAAACAAGAAACTTTTGCAAATGTTTACGTAACATAACATAACTGATCACAATTTACCACTGAAGTTTGCTATAGTGCAGGCCTGGAATTACACAGAGGCCATAGCCTCTTTTGCCCATGGTCTTGGTGCCCCTTCAAAAGTTTCCCACAGAGTTCAAAATTGTTAATGTTGTAAATCATTACTTTAAAATAATCACAACGATCACACCCAGTACGTTTAGAAATCTTAGCTTACATGTAAATTGAACTTAACCAGTTGGCGCCAGGTGACGTGTATCCATGATGTTTTTGGATTCAGAAAACGGGTGACATTTGGACACACCATTGTGTAAAATTGTAATCTGGAACAAAGATTGCCCAGACAATTCACTGCTGAGCATGCACAGAGCATGCACAGAGCATGCACTGTCTAACGCTTTGTTTCACCCACACAAAGAGAAAACATGGTCTTGAATATTTTGCACATTTTTGGCTATTGTGCAATGGCCTTTGTGCAACCCCCAATTCCAGACCTTTGTCCTTTTGTTCCAAGAAGAGGATTATGAGATATTGAGAGACTTCCAATTATTGTTTATTCATTGTATTTTGGTTCAATGGAGGCAAGTCAGAGTGAACTATGGATCCCCCCTAGCCTTGGTGACGGATTTAGCACCAATCCTTAGGGTAACGGCCAAGGTTATGAAATTAACGCTGCATGAATTTGACATTTTCTCAGTGAGAAAAAAACCTCACTGTGCAATAAAGAGAATCTTTATTCTCTTGGCTTTGTCAAGTCAAGGTTTCTTTGTGACAGTCGTACTCTCAAAGAAGTGATTCCAGCAATGCAGAAAAAAATACTCCCATCAGGCTTGATGGGGAAAAAATGGTAGAATCCCTGCAGCTACTGGTTAAGACCATTGAGGTCATTGTGAAGCTTTATTGCTTTGCAACAGACAAAATTTGACAATGAGAGTTACCATCGTCAAATATTATAGCTCTATTCATAATAAATATGTTTGTGATTATTTTAAACAATTGAAATACATAATCCTTCAAGGGAAAATATACTTTCTGTAAAGTCTCTTATTTCCTGAGGTTCATGCATTTTGCTTTAAACTATTGAAGTGCATTTGTGGGATTAATATTACTATCTACTGATCACACAGCAATTGACTCAAGCACTACATGGTAGTTTCAAAAACTGTGTACCCATCAGTGCTCTAAATCTAACAGCACAGCAAGATTTGTTATCAAGAATTTTTAAGTCATTGGTTTTAAGTCATTGCATTTCAGAGAAATATCCAATACTGCATTGTCATTTTATTGTTGTCACTGAAACAAGTATCCTTGAAAATACCTCTTGTCTTTCCAATAAGGTAATCTGAGATTATTTCAGTATATGAAAGTTATTTACTTCTTCAACTCCTTGCTAAGGTTGTCAGATATCGCATTCAGGAAATCCATGGTGTTCAAATAATGCTCTGGTTTGACACTGAAAAGGGAAAAACATTTAAAGTGACTTTAAATAAATATAAGGTTCATGTTTAAGTGTACTGTGAAATTTCTTCCAAATTACAGCCTAGCACTGAAATAAATAGGTAACATCAACGCTTGAAGTTCTTGTTTCTTTGTCACAGATATTATTGTGCATGAAATAAGATTTAAACAAGAATAAGTAAAAAACAAATATAACATAAAAACGACACTCAAATGATTCTAATTATTTCAAAAGCATTTCCACTAATACTAAATGTTCAAAGTTTAACCACTTCACATTTGATGACGTTTTTTCTTGTCAAACTTTTCTAAACTGAATTACAGTAGACTTACAGTTGATCGGCTGACATATAAATACGCCCCGACAATCCAATGTGTAGCATGTACAGACATATACCTACCGTGCTTAGCACTCCGCTTTGTTTCCCCGGTACAAAGAGGGACAAAGGGTACTGGAATTTACGCTCATAATCTCCCTTTTTCTGGGGGGGGGGGTTATAGTGTAATCCCCCCGCTCCGATTCCATATTTTCATCCTTTTGTTGTACAAGTACAAGAGGATTACGAGAGATAGATAGGTTGCCACCATTGTTCGGTTTTTAGATGTAAGCCTGAAAACCTACTGTTTTTGTACTGTACTTTTAGGTGTTTGGTCAAAGGTGCATCTGACAGGATGCTGCCAGGTGTAAAGGTTGGTATCAATGTGATGTCAAATGTCCAGGCTACGAGCACAGAAGCACATGGCCAGCTGCGAGGCACTGATGTGCTCATACATTGACTGGCAGTGTTTATAGTCTCTGTGAGAAGCTGCACGGTCCTGATTTAGCACCATGCTTGGTTAGTCTTTAATACAGCCGGCCAAGCAAAACTTTGTTAATAGTCAATTGTGAGCATTGTTATTCAGCTCTTTGTATCTCCAGAACCACAAACGATATTTTCAGCTTTTATGTCCTATGAAAGTTCTTGGAACATCATACAAAATTTATATTAATATGACCTAATTTAACCTGTCTTCCGGTGCAATCCGCAAATTGAAGTGACAAAGTAATCAAAGGGGTTATAATCAAGTGTGTATCCAATGCAAAAGGAACTTTTTGTATAGCTCCATAGTGAATGGGTCCCAACCTCTACAAAGATACCAATGAAGAACCTTTCTTGTTTTTGCTTTGTTCAGTCAGGGTTTCATTGTGACGATAATATTACACACACACACACACAAACACACAAATATTTTTTTAAGCTACGAAAAGTTCCAAAAAATAATACTGCACAGAGGCAGGCTAAAGATTTTTTAATATTGACATAAAGTGGTTAATTACTAAAATAAACACTTACTTCTTGAGTCCATGTATGCAACCAGCAAGATCTTTAGTCATTAACCCAGAGTCCACAGTGTCTACACAGACCTTCTCCAATGTGGTAGAAAAGTGAGCTAAGTCTGGGTTGTCATCAAGTTTAGCACGATGTTCAAGACCTCTTGTCCAGGCAAAGATACTGGCAATGGGGTTGGTACTTGTTTGATTACCCTAAGTAGGACATGCAAATAAACCAAATATATTAAAAAAAACAGTTGTTATTCCTTTTGGGACTACAATAGCTCAGCCTTTGACAGTTTTAAAAACTAACCCATATTTTTAACCAGTTGGTGCCAGCTGACAAGTATCCATGTCAATATTTTTTGAGCCAGCAAACGGGCAGCGAAAAAACACGCTATTGTGAAAAGTCAGAAATACCGGAACAAAGGTTGCCTGGACATTATACTGCTCAGCGTACACAGAGCATGCACACGCCGTGTAATGCTTCATTTCACCCACACAAAGAGGACACATGGCGCTCAAAATTCTGCCAATTTCTGGCTATTGTTCAGGTGTCATTGTGTAATTCTGATTCCAGACCTTTGTCCTTTTGTTCCAAGAAGAGGATTACGAGACATAGAGAGGCTTCCAACATTGTTCATTCACTGTAAGTCAGAGTGAACTAGGGATCTAGTCTTAGTTCCAGATTTAGTACAACTTGTAGGCTGTGGCACACGGCCGAGGTTTTGCAGTTCATGATGCATGAACTTGACATTTTCTCTGCAGAGAAACCAAAAATCCTGCAGAAATAAATAGATTCTTTGTTCTCTTGGCTTTGTCAAGTCAAGGTTTCTTTGTGTCAGTGGTACTCTCAAAGAAAAATGATTCCAGCAATTCCAAGAAAATATCTTGTTAAGAAGCATCTGTAAAACAATAAGCATGCAGATCTTGGGCTTCTGATATTTTTCAATAATTAAACTCAAGTAATAAACCACAAGGGAAGCTGACTGGGTACATTTAATTCAATTTTTGAGTGAACAAAGAAAAATTGACTAGAATGGGATTTGAACCTGCAACCTCCAGATTAATGTGACAGCGCTCTACCAACTGAGCTATCCAGCCCCATGATGGTGGTCTCCCTACTTTGACAATATCTTTGTTCGGGGGTGCCAGTCAGAAGCCATGCAACCTGAAACTGCCATATAACCAGGGATCAAATCCAAGTTTACAGTACAACCTGGGAAGCAGCAGTATAGGGATCACCTTAAGGGGATGCCACTTTTTATTTCAAATATTCAATAAACCACAAGGAAAACTGACTGGGTACATTCAGTTCAATTTTGGGGTGAACAAAAACAAAACTGACTGAGGAAGACCGCCATCATAGGGCAAAAGATAGCTCAGTTGGTAGAACACCGGCACATTCCTAGGTCACATGTCCAAATCCCATTCTAGACAATTTTCGTCAAAAATTGAATATTTAAACTTGTACTCAAGAATCTAAATACACATGTTCATGTGATAAGATGTTTTAACATGCACAAGACAAGTCAAATCAGCCATTTACCTCCTTGCACATGGGTAACAATATGGAAATCTAACTTTTGTTTACCAGTTTTTACCAGTAGATACATGTTTGTTTTCCGAATGCACATATTTATTTCAAAAGTGTAAATGTAAGAGAAATGAGTCTATGGTTTAGATGGTTTGAAAACATTGAGTGTTTTAGAAGCTTGGTATGGGTTACCTTTTGGTGTTCTCTGAAGTGTCTGGTTACTGTTCCATGTGCAGCCTCAGCCTCAATTGTTTTACCATCAGGACAAACTAACACACTAGTCATAAGTCCAAGAGATCCATACCCTATTACCAAATTAGATACAATATCACAGTCAGTTACAGAAATCTTTAAACTTGGTAGAGATATGATTAGGTGATACATTATCACAGTCAGACAGAAATCATCCACAATAAAGTTTATTAAATTTTTAAACTTGGTAGATACATGTACTGTGTAGTTTTTACACAGAAGTTGTAAAATGATTAATTTCTTAGAGGGACACTCTTTATGATGAATGTTACTATGGTAATCAGGGTATTAGAGCCCCAGCTCAACGTTGGTAAACTGACTGTACATTCTTTGCACAAATCAAGATACTTGTAATAAAACCAACCTGTGAAAATGTCAGCACATTTTGTTGTTTCATTTGCAACAAAACAGTAAAAATGCATTCAGCATTTTTGCACGCATTCCTACATGTCCTATATATACAGTGTTTTCATCTCACTGAGACGAAAACTAATTCTGCATCTTATTTCATTTATTATTTAAAAACAATAACACTTCAGGCAGAAAAATTTCATGTAAAGTTTTTTACTATCATCATCTTTATACCATGTAAGATACATGTATAGGTAAATCTGTGAACATTTTTGTTTTTCCTTAATGTTGAGCTGGGGCTTTTAAGTGGGATTTGCTAGAGTATTTTTGTCCAACACTTAATTAACAGTGAAATTAATCCGAGCGATAATAGTATACACTGAACTGCAGGCCCGAGGCCAGTCATTTTATCAACGGGTCAGTAAACTCATGATTGGTCCAGTGGTCTTGTGTTTTTCAATTGACTAAAAGTACCTCACTTTGTTAAAAAACAAACAAACAAACAAACTTGAAAAGATGTTCAAATGTTGACTTTGAGTCTAGTATATCTGTCAATAGACCGATTGCGATTCTGGTCTTGGAAAAATTAATTCTGGTCTAGTAAACCTTTCGAGCTACTAGCCCTGTGGTCTTATGGATTTTTCTTCTAAATTCAAGCCCTGATGTACTGAAGCCTACATGCCTACTTCAACCTAGTACCAGAGAAGCTTTAGTTCCTCACCTTGAGCTACAACATCGGATTGAACATCACCATCATAGTTCTTACATGCCCAGACAAAGCCACCTGATGATTTGAGAGCCTGTGCAACCATGTCATCAATAAGACGATGCTCATACCAAACACCAGCATCTTCAAAGGCTTTCTTGTACGTTTCCCTGTCATACCAAACATACAGCAAGAATTATTAACATAGCCAAAAGACTTAATGAATAACTTTAAATTCCTTTACTACAAAAGGCAGTGACAGAGATTTACATGGTGTTTCACTGTATTAAATCAAAACTTACTGGTAGATAGCTTCAAAGATGTCCTTAAAGCGACCATCGTATTTCTTCAAGATGGTGTTTTTGGTGCTGAGGTAAAGAGGCCACTTCTTAGCTAGTGCGTATTGGAAGCAACTATGAGCAAATCCTTCAATAGACTGTAAAACAATTAAAAGAAACCATAAATTAACTGCAACAATAAAGTTTGAATTGATTTGTCAGATTATCACCCCAAAAAGTCTTGCTCAAGCCAGATGTTTCTGGTGGGAGACAGACTGAACCAACCTTTGACTTCAGTCTTGACTCTTGAAGAGAACAGGAATTTGCCTTTCCCAGGAGGAAAAATGCCAATTTTAAGGGGCTACAGTTTTTCCATCCATTGGCTATTTATAAGAAGTTGTTAATTTGGCGCTTTCTGAGCTCTCAAGACACCACGTACAATGTACATGTACAAGGCCATGATCAAACACTGAACCTTCTTCAATCTTGAGTTACCCAAGATAGATTATAAATTTCAATTTGCCTTTCACCGATGTATAATAAGCACTGTATACTCAGTGCTTTTGAGTCCTGTGGAAAAAAATCCATATGCAACTCATGTGGGATTTGAACCTTCGACTCCCGCATGACTAGAGCAGATGTCTTAACCACTAGACCACCGAGCATGCCCGGTGAAGAGGGGCCAGTTTGAATCCAGTATTATTGGCGGCAGGTACCGCAAACAATTAGATAGATGTCAATATTTGCATCGGGGGAATGAATATAAATTTCAATTTGCCGTTCACCGATGTATAATAAGCACTGTATACTCAGTGCTTTCGAGTCCTGTGGAAAAAAACCCACAGGCAACTCGGGTGGGATTCGAACCCACAACTCCCGCATGACTAGAGCAGATGTCTTAACCACTAGACCACCGAGCATGCCCGGTGACGAGGGGTCAGTTCGAATCCAGTATTATTAGCAGCAGGTACCGCAAACAATTAGATCTATACAAGATAGATTGTTTCTTCAAAAGCCGTACAGCAAAATTAAAACTTATTTTCATGAAAATAAATCAATAAAAATAATAATGTTTACCTCATCATTATTGTACATTCCAAGTCCACAGCCCCCAGCAGTAAATTCATAAACAGGGATCACTTTCTTCTCACTGCCATCAGATGGAGTAAACACCAATTCAAACTTCCCAGGTTGCTCCACCACAAAATCAGTTGCACGGTACTATTCCAAGTGGAAACAGTATAAAAAGAGTTTTAAGGACAGATAAAAAGCAGATTTTAAAGCCCAATCGTTTGTTATTCAAACATCTCAGTCTGAGATGTTGATCTTCAAGATGGCATGTGTGTAGACCTCATTCATATTGAAACTTTAAACAAAATGTACACAAATTCTTACAGACAGGTGCATGTACAAAGACATGTACAATTGCTAAACTTCTTTTGTGACTGCAATTATTAGGCAAACATCCAAGAAATATGTTCCATTTGCAGAAAAAAAACTACAATACTAATATGAGTATGCATATAGTACAACAAGACAAAAACAGATCAAAATCTATGGCCCCTAACCTGATCTCCAAATGCATGACGACCAATCACAATAGGAGCTGTCCATCCAGGTACCAGACGAGGTATTGTCTTACACATGATTGGCTCACGGAACACAGTACCACCCAAGATGTTTCTAATTGTACCATTGGGACTCTTCCACATTTTCTTCAAATCAAATTCTACAAAAAAACAACACAACAACAGAAAATAGCATAAAATATGTAAGTACAATCAAGTTTGGTTCTGTTGATTAGGTTGAAATACAAACTACAAATTCAAACTAGTTACTATCATTTCCAACTTTTTACAACAAGATTGAAGATGCGCAAGATTGTCAATTGATTCTACCTAAGATGATGACGTTTACCCACCTACAACTCTCTCCTCATCTGGAGTAATGGTTGCACATTTGATTCCAACGTTGTGTTTTAAGATGGCATGAGCAGAATCAATGGTTACTTGATCATTAGTATTGTCTCGATGAGGCAAACCAAGATCAAAGTATTTGATGTCTAGCTTCAGGTATGGAAAGATCAGCTAATGGGAAAACAAAACAAAATACATGTTACATTTATTCAATTATTTGCAAAATTTAGTTGTTTTAATTTGTTTAACCTTTCAACTGTTAATATACAATGTACATGTACATATATACCATATACACAAGAGTATCAACTGTCAACCCAGGAATCAATCAGCAAAGAGCAGGCTGCTGTTAAAATGGCACAAGGTAGTGGGAAAAAGCTGCAAAATACATTATAGGTACTTGTACATGTATCTGTAAAATGTAAGAGTGTTAAGGTTTTCATATTCAACTGAGTGAAGTGCTGTAAAACCATGGTTACTTCAAGTCAACTTTAACCCAAGCCCATAAGCGCTTTTACTAGGAGACCTCCTCAACCCATCATACACCAACAGTACAATTGTGAGGCCAGTACACAACCCATCATACTCCCACAGTACACATATGGGGACAGTACACAACCCAACATACTCAAACAGGTCTTGTGCTGTTTGATTTGGGCTGACTGGGTATGTTATCACATGGGTATAGCTTGATTATTTGAGAAGTACAGTACCAAGCCAATCAATATCCAACAATTATTATTCTCTATTTATTTTTATTTTTTTTAGGTGGGAGGGCTCAGCACAGTTTGCATATCATTGTACTTTCCACATTCAGCCAAAGTCCAACAGAGTTGCATATCATAGTACTACTTTCCACATTCAGCCAAAGTATTCACTAGTCCCCTGAACCATTGGTACTCAACCAGCCATAGTCCAACAGCAGAGACAAGATTCACAAAACTCAACCATCTAAAGTCCAACAATACCCCTGTTGGATTTTGACTGACCTGGAGTGATTAGGGTTAATGAATCGCACCTTGATTTCACAATACCTGAAACAAATTTTAATACATGTAGTCAGCCTTCACTGATTAAAAATCAGGAGACCTGGAGTTCCAAAAGTAATGGAGTACTAACTGATTTTAACTAAACTTTCTATAAGTTCAATGGGTTAAGAGCACTATAATTACATGTGAAATACACATGATTGGTTTGATACATGTAAATTCAACTTTGTGCACAGAGTCCCTTTTTTGAAAGATAAGTTATCACTATGCTCACCCAAGTTACATTTTGAACTGTAATTTATTGATAGTCTAGCACAGTGTAAATTGATGATCTGGTAAGTTAATATTTACTTACACACTTCACCAGCATTTCACAATGGCATGCCACTAAGTACAGGGCTTGATAAATGCACTATTGGACAACAATATTATAACTGAACTTAGAGTATTCTAACGATTAAACTAGAGCAATTTAATAAAATAGTAAAAACAAGTGGTACTCTGTAGACCCCCTAAAGAATCTCTGTACTTAACTGTTATTTAAACAGACTTGTATACCTAGTACTTCAATATTATGGCCTCTCTCTTCACTGTATGTATTCTTTATAAACAAGTAAAAAGTGTACACTACAAATAGCCCCCAAAAAGTAAAAGCAAGTACATGTACCGTTTCTTTGATCTTTTCCCAGATGACACGTGTCATCTCATCACCATCTAAATCAACCACTGGATTGGCTACTTCAATACGGCTGCCATTGGAATCTGAAACAAATTCAATTCAAATCCATAAGTCAATTTTCAAATTTAGCTCGTATCACAATGTTGAAGTACAACTGCACTCAACCTAAACATGTACAAATTGTTATTGTTCAATTAGACAACACAAGTACAAGTACACTAAAAACAGTGAGCAAAAATGTATCATTGTACACTTGGTAGATGATTAAACTTAGCACTTAAGACTATTGAATGTTAAATTAAGTCATGTCATAGACAAATGTCATTGATCAGGTACATGTACAAGTCTTGATGACAGTAGACAGTGTACAGCCATACATGCATAAACATGTACACTATACAATGTTATACACATGTATGCATTTTTCATCTGTGTGCATAACATTAACATGCTGACATGTGCATACGGTTACACTTTGCACAACTTAGTGTTCACACGAAAAACAATGTGTTTTTGTCATGTTTGTGTATGTATCCTGTGAAAGTTGCACTGCATGCTACAGAAGCACAGCAAGTTTGCCCCTACAGTAACGTTGACCCTTTCATCTGGTCATCAACCAATCAATGGGGAAACTGGTTCAAGATCAAGTAGTAGTAATACGCATGTGCTTGTTGGAATTAGTCAGTATCCTGCATGTTTAATATAGGGTATCCTGTGTGACGGTCTGTGAGACTGAAGGACAACACACCATACTATGAGAGGCACAGTGTTCCCTCCAATCATTGTCTTTGAATTCAAAACCCAGTTCTTGTATTCCAAAACAAACAAAAATGTGTTTTTTATCCCCGATTCAAGGCGACCCTAATGCAATAATTACATCAATGAAATAAATAATCCTTTTCCCCCAGTCTGACTACTCCTAGAACTATGAGGTTCGTTCCGCTATCGTCTCCACGAACCTCATAGAGTGACATGTACAAAATCCTATTCGAAACTTTCTGCCCTTCACGTTTACATGGCTACAGCTCTTTTTTGAAATCAGATCTCGCCAAAATTAGGCTCTATGTGTTCTTTCAACTCTCATCGAGCGTTGCATTGATCCAGAAAATCCACTCCGCAAACTAAAAATTGTTAAAAAGTGATAAATTCTCACCGTAATTCAGATCCCATTCAAACAGTATTGCAACCAATATGGCGTTGGAGTTGCAAAATTAACTGGTACGCGGAACCAGCCCATAGGACCAGCGCACCGCATACCAGCATACCAGTTAAATTTTCAACTCCGGCCGCCATATTGGTTGCAGTACTGTTTGAATGGGATCTGAATTACGGTGAGAATTTATCACTTTTTAACAACTTTTAGTTTGCGGATCGGATTTTCTGGACCAGTGCAACGCTCGATGAGAGTTGAAAGAACACATAGAGTCTAATTTTGGCGAGATCCGATTCCAAAAAAGAGCTGTAGCCATGTAAACGTGAAGGGCAGAAAGTTTCGAATAGGATTTTGTACATGTCACTCTATGAGGTTCGTGGAGACGATAGCGGAACGTACCTCATAGTTCTAGGAGTACAGTCTGACTACCTTCTGTTAAGCTAAAAATCACCCCTTCAATCCTTCATGAAAATGTAACCTATTTAGGCATTATCACAAGAGTCACAAAAATCAACAAAAATTAAATGTTTTATTCAAAACAGAAAAAAATTATCAAGTGTTTCATTTAAATGTAAATTGTAACGTATAAATAAATTTAACAATTTAGGCCTGTAGGCTACTATACAATAACATTTATACAACCACTTTTCTCTCTGCTAATGAAATTTTTGAAACATGGATCTGTATCTAACTGCCATAAAACCACTTTTTCACTGACTGGTTTGTGGTAATGTAACCAAAAGTTTACCTTTTTTGAGTAACACTTTCAATCATGTGGAGTGAAAAAGTGGCAGTCAGATTTAATATCTTTGCCTAATTTTAATTCATTTGTAAGCTCAGTGGCCAGTGAGTAGTGTATAGTCCTACTACTAGCAGACTAGTGACATGTTCATGTTGACATCACAGAGCAAGGTCCTTGCTCTTTGGATATACATGGCTAAAAAGCATTTACGGTCAATTTTAAAACCACAGTAGTCAGTGCACTTAATCCTGCACAGTACACTGTGAGTTTGACCTCAGTTTTTATTGAAAAAGGTTATCAATAAATAAACAAACAAACAATGCAAACATATGTTTGACATTTTTGGCATATTTATTTTATTTTAACCCACGTGAAATGCATAGGGGCCATAGCCATGATAGCTGGTATAATTATTATGGTCCTTGCTCTAGAACCAGTAACTGTGGCGATCTGTTCTCCTTTTCTGAGATTATGAACTTGTCAAATCTCAAAAAAAGGAGTACAGCGCCCCAGGGTCTAACTCTCTAAAGTCCTTGCTCTATACATGGAGGACATGGAGGAAGGAAATCCTCCATGCTCTATAGCTTTTATATTTAATTATATTAAAAGATAGTCACATGGTCACGGGATTCCAGTGACCATTGCTTCAGTCTAACTTTCTACCTCCATACTTCCATTTTTCTGAGATTGAGCAGTGACACTAAATACAGATGTTAGCTATCAATCATCCGGCTATGCATTGCTATAAAATTGCCACGATCTGAATTTGAGTCTCCGCCGCTGTGATTGTGTGATGTGACATCCAAGACAAGTGATCAAACGTGATTTTGAAGTCTAAAATAATAACGAAAACTCACAATTCCGTTGACTGGCATTGGCCATTCCTAGTAAGCCGCATTTCGAAGAATCCAAACGACCCAGACTGCCAATAGATCGACATATTTTCGCGACAGTTCCTGCCATTTTCCCAGACTACTTTGAAGACTCGTTGTCAGGTTATCAGCAATTTAGTGAAAAGGCCCGTTAAACCGGCCGGCTCTTTTGTGCATGCATGCAGCACACGTGAACGTAGAGGGGGCCCGGGCGACCTTGATTCACAGGCTGGTACTTATCCCCTTAACGGCCATAACTCTGTATCAAGTTAATGGTAATGAACATTGGAAATCGGTTACCAGTTTCACCTCATTGATCTCTCCCTCCTCTTTTTTTTATGGAAAATATCGACCGGCTTTTCCCCATACTTTGTTTGGCAGTGGTACCAGTCTCATTGAGTTTACATCAACTACACAATACGATTTACCAGGGTTCTCGTTTTTATATTTTTTGAGGAAAGCAAACTTGCATAATACAATTTTTCCGAGGCGCAGGTGGATCCCAAATAATGAGAAAATAATACATAGCAATGAAAATGAAAATTAAAATGATAACAATCATAATTAATAGACCGATTGCGCGACAATGTTTACATGCGGTCACGTGACCCCTATCGGGGATGACATCATACAGCTGGTGAAAAAAATAATACGTGTAAAGAGATAGGCCGTGACACAGAGTGAGTTCGAAAACTGTCGATTATACTTTCGTTAAGCGATGAATTAGTTAATCAGCCCCTTTATTTAAAGTAGTATGGTGAGGCATTAATTTCAATCACATCTCTGTTTCATAATTTAACAGAATTCTTCTGAAAAGAGGTTTTTTAAGCCATGCACTACCGGCGTCGGACGACTATTTATGTAGCCACCCGTCTGTTATTTTGTTTGTAATGTTGGCCTAAATCACTGTGAAAAAAGGATAAACAACGTTGGAAAAGTGAGCATTAATACCTAGCCTTGCAGAATTTCAAATAGGCAAAGGAATCACACAGTTTTGGAAAGCAATTTCTTTGGAGGATTTCAGCTTCAAAACTTTGAAATTTTTGTGTTGAAAAGTGTGTGGTGATCGCGGTCGTCTGGCCTAACGTTCCGTCGTGCGCTGTACACATCGTGCACATTTATACGGTACTTTTACAATTTTCAAGACTTGCCGCTGGAACTGCCCTTACAGTGGCTTTATTCAGCCACTTCAATGTCTTTGGTACAAACTCTGGAATATATTTCACAGATTTCGAGCAAAAAAAGCCGCGATCGAATTAACTAAATGCATTAATCAGTACCGTACCACCCTTTCCTATGGAGGATTACGTGTCTTTGGTTGCGAGTATGATGAGACCGAAAGAGTCAAAAGAGAGTCACAACAGCCCAACAAGATGGGCTGCGTTGCCCCTTTCCAAGTAAGATTTTATGGTCGTTTATTTTTGGAGTAGGGCTTTACTTTTGGTAATCTTATTATTACTAAAAGTATACCCCCTGCCTTTAACCACTGGAGGAACATGGTTATATTTGACTCTGGATCGACCATAAACCCATTCAGAGGAAAAAAATTGAGCAACTAATTGGCTGACCCAGGAAGCCGGCTTAGGCATAATGCTCAGCATCATCATGACAAAGTTTGATAATGAGAAGGTTTTCGTTTATAGAACACTGAGAACAGCAGGTTTTCTCTTGATCTTGAAACTTTTCCCCATGCACCGTGCAACCAGTATCGTGAACATGTACGTTCCTTGTAGAATTTGCAAGACTTGCTAACTGTCCTTACTGGCTTTTTCAGCCACTCGAAGGTCTCTGGTACAAACTCTGGAATATTTTCCACAGATTTCGAGAAAGAAAAGCCTCGATCAAATAAACAAGTCATCGTGTATACGGTACCGCATTTTCCTATGGAGGACGTCGTGTTTGTTTACAATCAATACCCACTACAGGTCTCGTGACGTGGGTCGCGCTAATTGGTCTAATGTGCGCAGGAGGCGGAGAGATTGTCCATATAGCAGTCATTATTTCAGGCTTGTGGGATTTTGAAATATAATTCACGAGCTGGGCAAGTGGAGGGTTTGAATCGGTTAACCTTCTGGTGACCGACGTTATGAAAAATAATGCACTTCTTGATGATAGTAACTTGCGTGCATTGTAAATACCATGGAGGTAGAAATCTGATTCTTTCCTCAATGTTGAAACGAACAGCCAATTCATCCCATTTTGGTTGATTCAGCATATTATTTTGACACACTCATTATCCGTCTTTCTTGACCGTGAATCTAATGCACTTCTCTCACTTCTCTCTGGTGTTGGTGAGCAGTGCAATATAATATAAACAAAGCAATATTTTAATAAATCCAAGAATCCTATTGGCATGACTATAAACAGTCTTTGTGATGTGTTTCTCATAATTTAGATTGATTAAACTTCATTTCCCCCTCGAGCACAAAGCGAGTTGATGATAATTTCGTTTTGAACGGGATGTTAGGCCACACCCCCACTAACACTGCTGCAGAAATAATTTATTCACCGGGGGGGGGGGGGGGGGACAAGTGGAAGGGCACTTGTTATCTCATCCCTTGGGGGAGGTGACATTTTCCGGGCGCACGTGTAAAAGTTTAGTCCATTGTAAAATTAATAGATGTACAAAATAATAATTTAAAAATAGTGATTATTATTATTATCATCATTATTTATTCTGCATTAAAACACAAACAAACAACAATTATTGAAACAAACTTTAATCAAAAACAAAATAATCAATAAACATAAGCTAGAGGCATATGCTCGGAAATAAAAAAGGTTACTTAAAAACTGTGGCCCTTCAATTCAAATACCTCTGTCTACACACACACACAAATATATAGGCCTATATATAAAACAAAACTTATAAAAAATCTTTTAAAAAAAGTAATTAACAATAAACAAGTTAAAAGTGGCAGGGGTTAAAACGCTAAAAATGTAAGGCACCTCCTAAAGATAATCCCCCAAAATTAACATCCACAAAGTGAAAAAAAGATCAGGGGGATACTCGTTCAATCGCATTTATTGAGAACTACTTTACAAATTGAATAGTTTGTTTTAAGGAGCACTTGAGGAATTATAGGAGTTAATTAGCAAATAATGTGTACAAGAAAACTATGTAGGCTCGCTTTTTATTTTGGCCCGCCTTCAATAACTACGTTAGGGCACCATACTTCATGTACTACACGTTTAAAAACATGTTATAATTTGCAGCCAGGTAGTTACAGTGATGATCTCGAGGAAGTACCCATCGAGGAACGTGTACGTGCGAGTTACTCGAAGCAACTCGTTTACCACCCTCGAGTTTTTCGAGCAGGAACAGAACGAGTTCGAGCGAGTTTCGAGCGAGACCGTGCGAGTTTCGAGCGAGTTCGAGCGCTATCATTTGATCCCCCAAATTCCATGCGATCGATGCCTTGCGAGGAGCGTTCATGCGTAAACTCTGACCTCGGGGATTCAGTGTCAAAACCCAATTGTAGTTGCCTGACTTGACCGCAAATACTTTCGCGGCATAACATGAAAATGCAAGTAGACTCAGTGTGGACTGCCATTTGAAATACAATGAGGGAATTTTACAATTTTTACTTCCAATTTAAACATTTACGGGACGGGAAATATTCAATCAGTAAATAGCCTTAGAATTGAAAATCAACATGGAGGGAATATTACTATTTACCTCCGTTTGAACATTTAATCAATTCTTCAATGAACTTACGTGTAAAAGATTTACGGGCGGGAATTCTGTAATTCGCTTCCATTAAGAAAAAAACTACAGGGCGGGAATTCAAAATTTTACATTTATTAACAAAATGATGGGCCGGGAACTCTACATTTGTACAGTCCACTTTCATTAAAAACAGATTACAGGAATTCCAATACTTACTTATTATATAGGGCTCAATTCTATTTGAAAATTACAGGGCAGGAATTCTAAAGTTTACTTCATTTACAATTTTATGGGACAGGATTTCTACAGTTTACTTACATAAAACAAAACAAAAAGGATACAGGGCATGACTTCTACAATTTACCTCCGTTAAAAAGAAATACGGGCGGGAATTCCACAATCCACTTATAAAGGGCAGGAATTACGTAATTTACGTAACAAAAACACTTGGGCGGGGATTATGATTATTTACTTCGTTAAAACAATTACCGTACGTGATGGGAATTCTACATCGGCACTTAAAAACAGTCGGGAATTCTTCTGAATGTACTTCTATTAAAAAATAACAGGGTGGGATCTACACATCCTCCGTTGAAAAAATTAGCGTACGGGGCAGGAATTCAATATGTTTTGCTCTACTAAAAAAACCACGGTACTGGACCGGCACCTTAAAATTACGGGCGGGAATAAAAATTAAAAAAAATCCAGGCGGGGAATTATAAGAAATATACTAAGAAATATATGCTAAGAAATGTACGGGCAGAAAATTCTACAAACCCTAACCCTAACGCCTAGTGCGGAAATTCTACAACTATAAACTCTGTCAAAAAATAACATTAACAAATAAAATAAAATAAAAAAATCTGGACGGGAATTCTACAGTACCGGTGCTCAGAATTATACGGGCAGAAAATTCTACAAACCCTAACCCTAACCCTAACGGCTAGTGCGGAAATTCTACAACTATAAACTCTGTCAAAAAATAACATTAACAAATAAAATAAAATAAAAAAGTACGGACGGGAATTCTACAGTACCGGTGCTCAGAATTATACGGGCAGAAAATTCTACAAACCCTAACCCTAACCCTAACGCCTAGTGCGGGAATTCTACAACTATAAACTCTGTCAAAAAATAACATTAACAAATAAAATAAAATAAAAAAATCCGGACGGGAATTCTACAGTACCGGTGCTCAGAATTATACGGGCAGAAAATTCTACAAACCCTAACCCTAACCCTAACGCCTAGTGCGGGAATTCTACAACTATAAACTCTGTCAAAAAATAACATTAACAAATAAAATAAAATAAAAAAATCCGGACGGGAATTCTACAGTACCGGTGCTCAGAATTATACGGGCAGAAAATTCTACAAACCCTAACCCTAACCCTAACGGCTAGTGCGGAAATTCTACAACTATAAACTCTGTCAAAAAATAACATTTACAAATAAAATAAAATAAAAAAGTACGGACGGGAATTCTACAGTACCGGTGCTCAGAATTATACGGGCAGAAAATTCTACAAACCCTAACCCTAACCCTAACGGCTAGTGCGGAAATTCTACAACTATAAACCCTGTCAAAAAATAACATTAACAAATAAAATAAAATAAAAAAATCCGGACGGGAATTCTACAGTACCGGTGCTCAGAATTATACGGGCAGAAAATTCTACAAACCATTTGAAAATGTACAGTGCGGGAATTCTACAACTATAAACCCTGTCAAAAAATAACATTAACAAATAAAATAAAATAAAAAAATCCGGACGGGAATTCTACAGTACCGGTGCTCAGAATTTTACGGGCAGAAAATTCTACAAACCATTTGAAAATGTACAGTGCGGGAATTCTACAACTATAGCCTCCTGTCAAAAAAATAAAAAAATAAAATAATAAAATAAAGAGTACGGTCGGGATTTCTACAAGCCACTTTTATTGCAAAAAAGATTGAGAAAATACTGGGCGGGAATTCAAGATTTTAATCCATTAAAAAAAATACAGACGGGCATTCTACAAAGCTGTCCTGTGTGAAGATGCTTGGTGGAAAGGTCAAACCGTTTTATAAAGTTTGTTTCGTTGCAGAGCTCATGGATCTAGTTTTGTATAATTTTGACGAAAAAACCCGCCGTACTTTTTACTTTTAAAACTTAAGAGTTTGGCTTGTTTTCCAGTGAGAAGACGTCTTTTTACGTCTCCGCGAGGCGCCCTCTCGACGTGTTTTCTTACTGGAGCATAAATTTTAACCGGATGAAAGATCACCAAACAGCTCAGATCCTACTCTTTCCGATTATGTAAAGTTTGTTCCGATTGGTTGAAAAAAAACACCGTACTTTTTACAAAGAAAAATAGACCAATGAGAGAGAACGTCTGATTGTAGTCAACATATGTATCGCACGTGTGACGGATCATCTACTGTCAATGACTCTCCTAAATCTTCCATCTTCTTTGCCCGATTTTCTGCGTTTAAGCTGTAAGTAAGCCTTTACAAATTACACATAGTATTCATAAGTAATCATCAATCATTTTCTGTAGTTTTTAAAAGATGTTGAACGTTTAAAACTTCAGTTTTCAGCTAGAGTTTATAACTTTGCAACGGTCACTTACTGTTTATTGGGGCATACAATTTTTAAGAAAGGGGAGACAATGACCGAGGGGCTTGATTATGTGATGGATTACCTGGGCTTCTTCAACTTCTCCATGCTTGAATCATTCCTCCATGCTTGAATATAAAATCAGAAGTTCATAGTACATGTAAACGTAAACCTACCTTACACTTTTTTCCGCATGTATGATTAGCGTAATAATACTATATTTTACATTTTGATAAGTAATAATCATGGTAAGGGGACAAAACAGTCGATTTTAAAGGGTTAAAAACTTGTATTTTCAAATATTCTGGCATGATTTTAAAAACTGTTTTTGACTTGCATTATCTTTTCTATATTTTATAGGTCATGAATCTGTGAGAAACCAAGGAATAGGACTAGCATGCCATCCACAATGGTGTAGTTTACACGGAGAGGTGTAAAACAACCCAATCAAGCGGTCTACATCTAAAAACATCATAAAACACGTTTTCTTGGAAAGAAAAACAAATTTTGAGTGACATGACCCCAGCAAAATGTAATTATATTTTGCTGACTTCCGACTGCTGGTTTTCAAAATACTTGTATTCATATTGATGCACTGCATAAAGTGTTAGCAGTGACTGTTTATAAATAATAAATAATAATACATGTAAATGTTCCAAGAAGGATTGTTTTCCATGTGTTTCCTTTTAAACTTATTTAAGCTATATGTTTGATTCAGAATTTTTGTATGGTGTATAGTAATTTGTTAATCAACGGCGAATCTCCTTGATTTCAAATTGAAGAAAGTATTTATTATATTTTCAAGTATGACATTAATGATTCACAAGCAAGTACATGTATTGTGTTTTTCTTGTTCTGGCAATGCATAATATTACCTCTGTTGGTTAAAAGAATATACTTATACAATACATTGATTTATGAGATGGGCGTTAGTAAGAATTCCATACCCCACCCTTGTCACCTCTGGGAGAAAATAAAAGTCATCCTAGCAGAATCATTTTACTTGCAGTCTCCTTTAATAACATAAAATGCTTTAACGGTCAGAGAGCCAGTGTTGGTTAGGGACTTAGCAGGCAGGAGAAAATAAAAGCCAGCTTTTCAGAATGATTGGCGGTCCTATTGTTTGCCAGGAATGCAGAAAGTAATACATTTCACTTTGTACGCCGCCACTGACACACAATCAAAACCACAGCCACGAAAGGGGCCACGATAATTATTACAGCCATTGCCGCAGCGCAGCATGGCTCACAAACCTCGGTGCAAGCGCTGATCAGGGGCAAAGTGGGTGCATGTTACATGCACCAAGTAGCGCAACTCTGATAATGTTCAGGCATTCTGTACATGGCGGTATTTGAGACCAAATCCTCCGGCCCAAACCTTGGACTTGTACCTGTAATGTGAAAAATTGTATAAATGTTACAAATATATGCAAATATAGTGCTGTATTTTTTTTTTTTGGGGGGGGGAAACAAAAGAAAATCGATAATGGGACGTGTCTGCTAAATTGTTTGAATTTTTATCAACTGAAGAAATGTCCGACGATCAACGACACTGTCCGAATTGGTGACGGAGTCCAAACTGGAACAGGAGCCCAATCCGAGGTTTGGAGGAAACAGTATTCAGGTTTGTGTTCCGTTTGTTTTGGCCGCGATTATTTTTGATCAGCTGGCTGTGATACCTCCTCAATTCATGGAACAAAACAAACGGCCCAGGGGCAGCGCCGGAAACGTAGAAATAGAGGGTAAATGGGCCCCAGGCGCTGATAACGACGGGTTATTTCGACCCAATAAAAATTAAAAAGCAGAGTCAGAAGTTTCAGCGGTCTCGAGGACGACCAAAAATGCAAAACAATATTGTGTGGTTTAATATTACATGTAATGGGAACCCACATTTAGATTTCATATAACATTTTACTTTATTGCGTTTTATCGATAATTCAACACGAATGAGTCTGATACCAGCATCCCGGCTAATTAAACGAAAAATAAATATTACTATTCAGCAACCTGTTCACATGCCGATCTCTAAAAATGGCGCTTAAAAGTAAGAATAATGTCGCAAAATCATGTTTTTCTCATGGAAGGCTCAATGCAAAAATCTTAAAAATTAAAAATTGTTTTTAGAATTTTAAATTAACCACAGTCGGACTTTTACAGATGATGTCTTATTGTACATGTAGGCCTAGCTAAAAAAAACAGTAAACAATTAAAAGGGACTACGTGTACACATTGTATCTGATTATTCACACATCTTAAGTATGTATTATTATATTTTAAAAGGGATTATATTTGTTGTACTAATTTAAATCCATAATTTTAAAGGGATACAAAATGCTTAAAAAGTTAGATCTCTATTGGTCCCGGTTCGTCGGCCGTCGCCGCGCTCGCGTACAGCAAGGTTTTAATCATAATCATTTGTACATGGAATAAGCGACACTGAAGTAGTATGGGACCATTGAAGTCATACATGAAGATGGCAATGTTTGTCGGCCGGAGATCGTGACTCTAAGACAACGAATTCTAACAGGAAAATCTCTCCGCGTTTTGTCAGTGCCCTTTTGTAACATCCTTTTTGTAACAAAGACGCTTTTGAAATCCAGAAACCTCGTTACAAAGTGGGGGGTAACACCTTTCAAAACCCTTTCTGTGTAGCCGCTAGAGCAGCTGTGTGGTACCGTCTTCAATCGGGGCTGATCTTCAGTTAGAAATCAATGACTTTGTCTTCACGGGTCAGTGATCCCCGAAGAGCACTCGAAACTCCTCGATTCCCTGTAATTTCTACAGCTACCCCCTGTAGGTGGATCGTGCGAGTATGAACGGGTTGCGTGCGAGGGGTTTGTCTTTTCGAGCGGTTGAATTTGCCCTCGATATTCCTCGAATTTCGCTCGTCTCGCTCGAAAGATTTATGGGTACTTCCTCGAGATCATCACTGTAAGTTCAGCGCAGTATCGACGACCCCATCCGACCGACAACTCGACCGACAGGTTTTTAACGCGCGTGGACGTTGGCGGACCAAGTTGGCAGACGTGCACTGCTGAGTACTGGTGGGTTTTTCACATTTTACTTCCCCAAAAGGAATCTGTCTGTTCCTTGAACAGTATATGGTGTATACGCTGGTGTTTTTTTTAGGTTGTCAACTTAAACTTTAAGTGGGTAAATAGCATTTTACTGATCTTTTCCACCTTCGTATGTTGAATGATCGGTTGAAATAATTATTTCTATTTCTACCTCCATGATCGGTGGACTATTGAAGTATGATCGGCTTACAAAAAAACATGGCTTAGTCTGATCATGGAGGTAGGTGGTCCGAAAAGAATATGCAGAGCAGAGAGGCCATCGTTACTTTACCGACTTTCCTTACTCCGTGCTTACCCAAACTTCAGTAATAAAATCTTTTTAAATGCGAATTATAAGTAAATTTACCTCATCAATCAAGACGATTTTGTAAACTACGTTGTCATGGATGGTTGTTAACTAATGTTAGGTAGGGACTAGACCCAGTAACTGGGGCGCTGTACTCCTTTTTTGAGATTTTTGACATTATCTGTAGACAGATAATGTCAAAAATCTCAAAAAAGGAGTACAGCACCCCAGTTACTGGGTCTAGGTAGGGACAGGGTGTAGGCATACATTTTTCAAATATAATTTTTACACCAATTTTATGGAAATGGGCCTAATGTATTTTTTAATCATTCTGGTTGTGGATAGTGTTCGTAATACTAAAAATAGGCAAAATTTTTGTCACAAGTTTCCATTAACAAATAGTGAATTCTAAACGAAGTAGAGGGCCCTCTACCTAGCATTATCATTATGCACAACCCTAACGTCGTTTATAAACATATTCTTTTTTTTAAAGTCACTCAATTTAATTAGAAAATTAGGTGGAAGCCAATTAGGTAATATTTGATTTCTTGTAGTTTTTAACGGAAAAGGTGAAGCACAAATTTGTATGCCAATTTTAAAACGTTAGTACTCCTTACATTACTTTTTGGTTTATGTGTACCATGTTTTTTTTCCACAGCCAGTGGCGTAACTAAAGGGGGTGGGGGTACGTGCCCCAACTGATGTCCAGGCACCCCCCCCCCCCGTGCCCCATTTGAAATCTGGACTTTTGAGATTAAAAATTACCAGAATAAAATGTTACATTTTGTTAGAACTTGACATTGCTTGAGCCTTAGACCCAGTAACTGGTGTGCTGTACTGTGTACTCCTTGTTTTTATTATAGATTTTGACATTATTGGTCATACTAGCGCCACAGTATTTCATCTTTGATATCTTGAGAAGCCAGTAGACAATTTTCCAGCAGTTTTGTTGAGTCTTTGGCAATTTTTTTGAACAAGGTATCACAGATTCGTTTTAAATGTACTCCATGGTCCACTTGCTACATATACCATACTAGGGCGCTAGTACGACCTATAATGTCAAAATCTAAAAAGGATTACAGCGGCCCAGTTACTGGGTCTACTTGAGCCTATAAACATTATGTTCGCACTTCAGCTTAAATAAACAAATTCAACTTCTTTTTTGTGAACTTATTATCTTTCTGTTTCTATCAGAATTTAAAATGTTCACAATTTAAATACAAGTAAACTTCACTTCACTTGAGCCTATAGAAAATTCTACATCTTTTGTGAACTTCTTATCTTTCTGATTCTATCAGAATTTAAAATGTAATCTTCTACTGTTAGAATCAGGTTAATATAATATACACAATGTATTGTTATTTTACTGAATGTATTTTCCTTCAATTGAAATTGGATCCATCTTCTTCAAGGGGCAGATCTGGTTATTTTGAACACTTGTTGCTGCCTGCAACTCGGCGCTTGAACTTTACGCATGTATCTTGAAGGTGCCGAGTCGCAGAGGGCATCACATGTTCGAAGTAAACAAATCTGCCCCTTTAACAAGATGGCACATACTACTGTGAAGGTGCTTGTTGTACCTTTATCTGGCAGATGGATTTTCAGAATTGATCTAATTTGTCACATATACATGTATTTCATTTTCTCAGGAACAGTTGAAAAAAGGAACCATGTTTCGCCTACTACGGACCGTCAACCATGTTGATGTTGCTACAACATCTCGGATCCATAAGCTTGTCACCACTCGGTCAAGGGGTCTGAAGACAACCCTCTTCCGTAGTGCAGAGGCTAAAGATGCACCTCCACCTAAAGGAATTTCATACAGTGATCTACAAATTGGAGTTCCTAAGGAATCCTTCCTGAATGAGAAGCGTGTGGCCTTGTCTCCAGCTGCTGTGAAACTCCTCACAAAGGATGGCTACAAAGTGTCTATTGAAGATGGAGCAGGATTGTCTGCTAACTTCCTCAACAAAGACTATGAAGAGGCTGGGGCTGTTATACAAGGGAGAAAGGAAGCATTTGAGTCTGACATAGTTCTCAAGGTACGTGCCCCAGCAATGGATGAAGTAGATCTTCTCAAGGAGCGTAAAAATCTCTACAGTTTCCTGTATCCAGCTCAGAACAAAGACCTTCTGGGCAAATTAGCTGCTCGTAAGTCAACAGTCTTTGCAATGGACTGTGTTCCACGTATAAGCAGAGCTCAAGTATTTGATGCGCTCAGCTCAATGGCTAATATAGCTGGCTACAAAGCAGTCATAGAAGCTGCCAACAACTTTGGGAGATTCTTCACTGGCCAGATTACAGCAGCTGGAAAGGTTCCACCTGCCAAAGTGCTTGTAATCGGTGGGGGTGTAGCTGGTCTGGCAGCCATGGGAACAGCTAAGAGTATGGGAGCCATCGTCCGAGGGTTTGATACTCGTGCTGCTGTTAAAGAACAGGTGCAATCCCTCGGTAAGTTGTCTGATCAATATTGATTCATTTGCTGACAAAATGCTCTAAAATTTAAAAAGAACCTTTTCATTGTGCAGACAAAATAATTATCTTATAAATACAGAATATATGACACCTACAAACAATGTGTAAAAAATACATTTCAGTTTTTCTTAAGTTTTCTGAAATAAGAAGCTCTGTGATTTGAATAAAATGTCACAATAGGGGAAAAAACACCTTTACAACTCGCTATTCTCCTCAGCTTCTTGATCGCGCGGGGCACCACAACCCCTGCCACAAACAGGTGCAGGTCTAACGTTAGGCCTTTTATTATTTTGCTGATCTGCATCATCAGAACTATCTACGCTAACCATGCTAACTTCTGAGACCGAGTCCTCGCTGTTTCCACTATTATTTTCAAAATTTGAATCCTAACTGTTACTTCTACTTTCAATACTTTCCTCTGAACTCGATGAATTGGATTTTGACGACCTTGACGATACACATAACCCGAAAATTTCTTTGTCAATTGAACACGCGTTTTCTCATGGAGGCCGCCATCTTGATTTTGTCGACATGTCATCTCGATCGTTGTGTTATCGGCAATGCAACTCCGATTGAATCCCGTATACAATACTGAGGGTAACCGCAATTCATATGTAAATTTGACGAGTTAATTCGTCTTCCTAGTGTCGGTAACATTATTTCTTGCGAGTTAACTCATCATTCGCACCGAACTGGTTAAACAATCATTTAAAACCAGCAAGGTCATGGCTGTGTGATAAAGGACCGAGCTGAACTTGAGTTCCTTTATTGCACAGCCACAACCCTGCAAGGTTTTAAACACTTGTTTAAGACCAAGTCACTACTCTTTTTCCACATTCATATGGACCTTTTTCTTAAAAACCATAATAATGTAGGAAAATCTGTTAAACTTTTCTGCTTAGTAAATTTTCAATTCCTGTCAAGTCCTCAGGCTCTGTTTTTGCGAGGGGTTAAATTGCATGCGAGTATCAACTGTTGTGCATTGCGCATGTGCTATTACATGTAGATGGTACATTGAGTTACATTTATGTGTTGATTGCATTACGATAAACTACATTGTAGCACCTGCTTAACCTAGTGCACCAACACACATGGTTACGAGTACCAAATGGACATTAGGATTGCCTAAAACTGTCTGGGGTATTTGTGACTTTTGATTTAAATAATTGTTGTATTATTTTCATCTCAGGGGCTGAATTTCTTGAATTGGATTTTGAGGAATCAGGTGAGGGTACTGGTGGCTACGCTAAAGAGATGTCCCCTGAGTTTATTGCTGCGGAGATGGCGCTGTTTGCTAGACAATGCAAAGAGGTTGATGTTGTCATCACAACTGCTCTCATCCCTGGCAAGACAGCACCAATTCTTATCACCAAGGAGATGATCGAATCTATGAAGGAAGGATCTGTGGTCGTTGACCTTGCAGCTGAAGCAGGTGGTAACATAGAAACTACTAAACCTGGGGAGGTGTACAAGTACAAGGGGGTTACTCATATAGGTTACACAGATTTACCGAGTAGATTACCCACACAGTCAAGTACCTTATATGCTAATAATATCAGTAAATTGTTGTTATCGATGGGATCACAAAAGCATTTTAATGTTGATCTTGAAGATGAGGTTGTACGAGGATCCATTATTCTCAATGAAGGTGAAATGATGTGGCCTCCACCACCCCCTAAGGAAGTCCCTGCCCCAGCTGCACCAGTTGCAGCTGCTAAGAAAGAAGTTGCACCCGTTGAAGTCAATCCTTTCAATGACACTCTGAAGAGTTCACTGATGTATACCTTGGGTCTGACTTCACTGCATGGCTTTGGTGTACTGTCTCCTGGTGCTTCATTTAACACTATGTTAACTACCTTCAGTTTGGCTGGTATTGTTGGGTACCATACCGTCTGGGGTGTTACACCAGCCCTTCACTCCCCGTTGATGTCTGTCACCAATGCCATCTCTGGTATCACAGCTGTTGGTGGTCTGTTATGCATGAGTGGCGGATACTTACCAGACAACCTACCAAGTTCTCTAGCAGCCCTAGCTGCCTTTATGTCCTCTATTAATATATTTGGAGGTTTTCTAGTGACCCAGAGGATGTTGGATATGTTCCGTCGGCCAGGTGACCCACCAGAGTATAATTACTTGTATGCCTTACCAGCTGCAGGTGCAATTGGTACATACCTTGCAGCTCACATCTCAGGGTATGACATTCAGAATGTTGGTTATCTTGCTGCGTCTTTGTGTTGTGTTGGAGCCTTAAGTGGTCTTTCCTCCCAGAAGACTTCTCGAGTTGGGAATGCCTTGGGTATCACAGGAGTATCTACTGGAATGGTGGCAACTCTTGCTGCATTAAAGGCATCACCCGAGCTTTACACACAAATGGCTACGTGTATTGGTGTTGGGGGCCTAATTGGAACCATCATTGCAAAACGTATGGCCATCACAGATCTCCCACAGTTGGTCGCTGCATTCCATAGCTTTGTTGGTTTAGCTGCTGTCCTGACATGTCTTGCAACATACATGAATGAGGCATCCCACTTTGCTCTTGATCCATCCACAGCAGCCATGACCAAATTGTTCTTGTTCCTTGGTACGTTCATTGGTGGAGTAACATTCACTGGTTCCCTGATTGCTTATGGTAAACTTCAAGGTGTATTGAATTCCGAACCTTTGCTGTTGCCCGGCCGTAATGCCTTGAATGGTGGCATGATGTTGGCTAATGTTGGAGCCTTGAGTTACTATCTCACCAATCCAGGGTATGCTGCTGATATGGGTTGCTTGACTGCTACTAGTGTTTTGTCTTCCATCATGGGTGTGACTCTTACAGCTGCCATTGGAGGAGCCGACATGCCTGTTGTTATCACTGTCCTTAACAGCTACAGTGGATGGGCATTGTGTGCAGAAGGCTTTATGTTGAACAACAACCTCATGACGATTGTTGGAGCTATGATTGGTTCATCTGGTGCCATCTTGTCTTATATTATGTGTAAGGCTATGAATCGTTCCCTTCCCAATGTCATCTTTGGGGGTTATGGTACTGTCTCAACAGCTGGTGGTAAACCAATGGAAATCACTGGTACCCATACAGAGATTAATGATGAAACCGCTGTAGACATGATAACTAGTGCCCAGAATATCATTATCACCCCAGGTTATGGTCTGTGTGTTGCTAAGGCTCAGTATCCTATTGCTGAATTGGTTGACCTTCTTGGTAAGAAGGGTAAGAATGTTAGGTTTGGAATCCATCCTGTGGCTGGACGCATGCCTGGTCAGCTGAATGTCCTTCTGGCTGAAGCTGGTGTCCCATATGACGTTGTCCTTGAGATGGATGAGATCAATGAAGATTTCCCTGATACAGACCTAGTCCTTGTCATAGGTGCCAATGATACTGTGAATTCTGCAGCAGAAGAAGATCCAAACTCTATTATTGCTGGTATGCCGGTCCTTAGAGTGTGGGATTCTGCAAATGTCATTGTGATGAAACGAACCCTTGGTGTTGGTTATGCAGCTGTAGACAATCCAATCTTCTACAAAGAGAACACATCTATGTTGCTTGGTGATGCAAAGAAATCATGTGATGCATTGCTAGCTAAGGTCAAAGATTACTATGTTAACTAAAGAGGAACAACTTGCCAATCATATACAGAAAAGGTTTTCTGAAATTATTGTGAATCAAGAAGAGTAACATAAAATTTGTGAAACAAAATTATGCTTTGATTCAAAAGACCAAAACTGTCATATTGACATTCATATTTTTATGACAATGGTAAATTAATCACTATGCAGCCTTGTTTGTAATTTCACAGGTATGAAAGATAACCTTGCCTATTTGTAGGTGTAATGACTCAAGATAACACATAAACATGCAGGCTGAATGTAGAAGGCAAATAAATAAGTAGTACGTCAGTTTAGCAAGAAGAACAAATACAGTATTCAGGTAATGTATTTAAATTACCCTGTACACATGACGTCATAACTACTGTTTCACCATTGGTTGATGGGTGTTAAACTGTTTACTAGGGGTATTTCAAGTAACGCTCATGGTTAAAATCATCAAGCACAGCATCATTGTAAAGTTTAAGAGTAGACAGAAACAAGCTCTTTGATTCATCTTGCAAGTCAGGGGTGAGGGGATGCTTGAAGTTGCTGTTGATGTACACAAGTCCAAATAAGTTTCACAAACTAAATTAGTTTGACTTCTCACTCTGAGAAATTCCATGGTATTATAACATGTGAACTGTCTTAACAAACCACATGTAAAAGTCCTTTAACCTAGTGGAATATCGGACAGGTACATGTAATACATGTAGCTCAGCAGCACCGTAGTCCGTACCCTTCATAAACTTACTTAATACTGTTTTTTTTTCTTCCTGGGGGGGGGGGGGGTTGTAATTTATAACACCAGCGAGGTTGATTACAGTGCGCTTTAAATCTTTGATGTTATTGTGGTACCTTCTATTTATGGTTCAAGAAAACATTGTTAGATTGACTGTATTATTTTAATTTGATATTATATTTCAATGAGGAAGTTTCCAAGTTTTAATTATAATAATGGAGTTCAGATTGCTAGTAATATAAAGTTGTTACTTCTCAATACTTTTTTGGTTGGCAACAATATCAAGCAGGAAACAAAGCTTTAACAAAATTATGTTCTTTTGCTCAAAGCATATTAAAAAGTTCCTTATTATTTTGCTTAAATTGACATTTATATTGCACACCATGTCTTAATCTTTGTTGAATTATGGTCACAACAGTTACAGGCCTCGATCTTAAGAAAAATGGGGGCAGGCCTTTGCTGGCCAAATGAGAGAAATTGTACAAGGGCATGCTGGCCAAGTTGGTAGTGACAGTGCAATTTTTCTGAAGGGCATGCTGGCCAACTCGACAGGGCATGAGGCCAATGGCCTCGGTGGCCTCAGTTAAGATCAAGGCCTGCAATTACTTTTAAAATGAGGTACACATAATGGATGCTTTCATCTTGTTGGGTTTCCAAGGGAATACATGTAAATGTAAATCACTGTTTATGTTATGCAGATAATTGTTCACAAAACGTAATGTAATATTGATATTGAATAACTAAGACAAAACAGTTTTGTTTGCGTAATGGACGCAGTTGTGTAGTTTATGTTTACTAATCAATCCTTAGAAAGTGTGGTAGTGCAACGAGCCAATGGTTGTCTGTGACACTGGAAAGTCAATGAACTGAATCTGCCCATTTAACCTCAAAAAGTTACAAAAACACTATGTAAATCTAAGATTTCATTTTATTTGAGAAATGGTAATTAGACACAGTTAGCTTTTCAGAACAATGCTAAAAAGTTGCATGATATGATTTATTACTGTCATTTATCTTTTAACTTCGGTGCATTTTATATTGAAAATCATGAAGAAAAAAAGAATGTGGGAATTTTAGACGAAATTCTGAAAAACATAATGCAATGTTCTGAAATTGAAACTGGTTGACCACCTTAAGGTGTGACTATGATTATAAATCTAAGATTCTGATGATAAAAACTAAGTTACTATGTTCTAAGGGAAGGATTGCTGTGAGGTAGTGCTTTTTACAATAACACTAAAATAAATGATTAAAAGGAAATTAACATGCTCAGATTGGGTTTTGTATCCGTTGGTTTACATATTGATGGTATAATTATTTGCCTGATATCTGAATCTGGTAATTCAGGCTGAATGTGTTTGTTTTGTTTGTTTTGTTTGTTTGTTTGTTTGTTTGTTTTTTTTTTGGGGGGGGGCAAGGCAAGTCCTAAATATTGTGGAAAGGGGACTGTAAAGGAGTTGGGAACCAAAGTTACGACTTAATATAGTTTTAGCAGTCCTTCAAGATCATTCTTGACTGAGAGAACATCAGAAAGTCTCTCACTGACGTGGTGATTAACTGTGGTTTAAAAAAAAATTGTTTTAAATAACCTTGTGTGTACTTGACAAAAGAGCACTATTCGGTGACTCGACAAGATCATTGAAACAGCTCTCAACATCCAGAGATTTGCACCTACTGTCTGCTACAAAAATTGGTTGATCACTTCAAGACTCAGGGATTGGTACATGTACAGTACATCTTTTTTATGTTGAACTAAATGACCTGAAGTTGACACAGATGTTGGGCGCAAATTTTTCCCAGGAGCTACATGTACAATGTTCCTATCATATCACTGTACCATTGCCAAGAGTAGTGTTGAACTGCATGGTGTTTTTTCATCCACCTGCAATTCAGTTATGAATATATGATCCACCTGGATCAGTTATGAATACAACAGATCTGAACCTTTTCAAAGATGCTTTCAGTAAGTTTATTCTCACTAGCATTGAACTCGGTTCAAACTCCTGGCCAGGATGTGATTCTGTCAATTAATTTGCAGGATGAATAGATAATTATAATACATACTTTGTATATCATGCTAATTCACTAATGGGTCTAAGCACCTTAACAAACTGCCGCCAGAGGGCAGGAAAAAGATTCAAAATACCTATAGACAGTAGAGAAAAATTAAACATTGTTCAGGATGAACAGGAAGATCCAAGGGGATACCAATATTGAAAATGCCCACAAATTAATCCGGCTCTGCATTGTACTAAAAAACAAAAAGGTTATGATTTAAAGAAAATACATGTAGTTATTGCCCCATTGTGACAAAAAATGACAACAATTGCATCCTAATTTCCTGTGATTTCAACCTCATTTTATTACAGCTGTAAAACAAAAATAGTCTACAACGAATGCAAAAAAAAACACCAATTATTGAAGGGCACAGCATTTTTCTCACAATGAAGACCACTGAACACCAGTCAAATCCAAGGGCACCCAAGGCTATGCCAGTGGCTTGATGCCAGACCAGTTTACCTGATGTATACTTAAATATCCTCTACCGTAAAAGTATTGTAGCATAAAAAAAATAAGGCATCAAATTAACAGGCATCAATGTCAGGATCATTTCACTTTTTCTGCTGCCACAAAGGCACTTTAATAAATCCAATGTACAAAACAAAATATCAAATAATGCACAAGCAACACTCACACTCTAAGACAATGGTAGTACCCTACGTTTGATATAAGAGAAGAGACTTAATGCCATGACAATTCAAAGTTAAATTACCACTTGAAGATTGTCAACCCATCGAAGATTGAAGCATTTCCTTTGAGTCAAACATGGAACTTTGTAATTGCAAAACTAGAGGACATGGCCAAACTCGAACAGTTGTCATTGTTAATGAATTTTCTATGGCATTGTTGATAAAGGAAAAATGCTGATCAATAAAAAAAGCTGCATGCCGGTAGAGGGAAACGAATAGACCGATTGCACGACCAATGTTTATATGTCATCACGTGAACTATTGTGGGTACTATGTCATCTGAGCTGATGGCATACTACATGCAAGTACGTGCTGTGACTGACAGAGTCACACCAACCCTTTTATTGGAGTTGTATGTTGTGACATACTACTAGTATTCTAACACAAAAGAGGTTTATTTTGAGTTACAATATGCACTATCGGCGTCGGACGACTATGTAGCCACCTGCCTGTTATTTTGTTTGTAATGTAGGCCTAAATCACTGTAAACAAGGTAAAGAACTTTTGAAAAGTGAGCATTTATACGTAGCCTTGCAAAATTTCAAATAGGCAAAGGAATCACACAGTTTTTGGATATTAAGTTCTTTGGATGATTCAGCTTTAAAACTGAAATTCTTGTGTTGAAAAGTGTGTGATTGCGGTCTTCTGGCCTAAATGTTCCGTCGTGCACTAGTAGTAAACATTGTGCACATTTATATGTTATTTGTACAATTTTCAAGACTTGCTGGCACTGTCCTTACTGGCTTTATTCAGCCACTCAAAGGTCTCTGTACAAACTCTGAAATATTTTTCACAGAATTCGAGAAAGAACAGCCTTCCAATCGAATAAACAATTGCAACAATCATCATGTACCGTACCGCACTTTCCTATGGAGGACGTGTTTGCTTACATTACCCACAATAGGTCATGTGACACCGGTTGCGCAATCGGTCTATACAAGTTTGATCATCTCCAGCTAACAATAAATGTACACGTATTTTGACTTCCAATTATTTTGATTTGGTAAAGACACTCAGCATAGAAAAGCAGATAACAACAATGGTTGTAAATGTTTATCTCAACTTCCCAAACATTGACCTTTTTTTAAAACTACTTTTGTTTGTACTTTAAGTCTCACATATAAGTTATTTTTAAACGGACCGTTTCCTGTATATTGCGGCATTCATCTTAGAGGTGAAACAATGGTGAATCCAATATATTGGATAATACATTTAAAACTGTGTAAGATACTTCAGAGGTCTGTTAAAAGCACAAATGAAATTAAAAGTAATTGATCAACAATTTCATGGAACTCTTGAGACACCGTGTACATGTGCCTTGCTTGTCACCTTTTAATTGTATCATCAAACTGTGCACTCATCAGTCATCTTGCACAACACACAAAGCTCAACATTAGGATTTTATCCTAAATGGATGGCATTATCTTAACAACCCATCTAGGTTATTTCAATTAAAACTCTGTAGTCGAGAATGTCACTTGAATGCCTAACAGGGCCTGTGTACAGAATATAATGAACAATGTTGAGTGTACGGTGTGGAAGAAAGACCTTATGGCCTTTTGGGGTAGACAAAAATCAAATATTTTTTTATATTGACTTTTTTTTAACTATATTTATTTGTAGTTTCACATTAAAGTAATTTTTAAACAAAGACTGTTTCCTGTTTAAAATGTGCCATTTATCTTAAATGTGAAACAATGGTAAACATAGGTCTTGTGGTAAATGAAGCCAAGGAAATACCACGATGATAAACCAAAGACCAAGAACAGACCTTCAACTTTATGAAGACAATCAAGGAGACTTTTTACTGGGTCTATTATCAATGCATTGGTGCTTCTGAAAAAGAATAATAAAATTTCATTTTCCGAGGTCTATTAGTGTACAGGCTTTATACTGGTTTATATTCCCACATGATGTGCTCTTCTCTACTATTTCAAGTCCATAACATTTACTCCTCATTGAGCTTGACCAAACTGGGACCTAATATCATCAATCTTTAGTATCATTCGTACAAGCTGTGTAGCGAGGTGGATCTGCTGTGTCTTCCCAATCAGTGTCTCAATCACATGCTGCTCCTTCATGTCTGAAACACAAAACAAAATGATATCAGATATCAGACAACTTCCAATGGTTATTATTTCATCTTCTTTTAAGTCTTCATGTTTTGCCAACCCAATGAACATTTCATTAGCATACCTTGTAAATCTTAAACAGATTTATAAAGAACATTTTTAATGAAGATATTATTCTAAGAACTTTCGTTCATTAAGATGAGACAGACAATAACAATATAATACAATTTATTAAGTGCCTACAAGCTTGGTTTCAAAGCGCTGCACAAAATGACTTGACATAAACATACAGAGGATATTACACAAAATATGTTCTTAACATGGCTTTGAAGGATTCAAGAGATAAGGCCTGATGAGAAGAGGGAGATTGTTCCAACTCAATACTACGCTTAGAAAATGTAAACATTTTACAAACTGGGCTAAAAAGCAATACATACCATTCGTACCCTTCCCCATACAGTCAATTCCAAGTCTGGGGTTTCCTTCCTTCACCTGTCTTGATTTGATATCAGCTAGTGTCCTTATTGGATGTAAACCACTGTTTTCAGCTAATGCCATAGGAATAGATTCTAATGCTTCACTGAAACTACGCATGGCATACTGCTCAATGGTTGAAATCTGTATGGATTAAAATAACATCAAGTCACTTTAAGTTACAATCTTTAAAGGTCAAATTGCAAGACATGATCAGGGTTTCCATCTTAATAGAATAACAATTTATGAAGGTTAAAAGCTTCTTTATAATATTTCATTTGGCATTTAAATCAATCTCTAGTGAAATCTTGTTTCCTAGAAGTCCAAAATTGAGCTTGCTTTACAATATACATTGATTCGTTAAAAAATATAATTTACAAAAACTTTAAACTTTGTTTTGAATGTTTATATTTATTTCGTTTAAAAACCCAGGGTAGCCAAATAAAACCAAACAACGTGATTTCTATTTTGGGCCTTTTTGATGTTAACACATGAATAAAATTGAATGTATATACTACAAACTACAAACACTTAAGAAATGCTAAACAAACAAAAGGTACTTTAAATACAAACTAAGACCCAAGTATCTGATGCAGTAACAAACTGCATGGTACAATGATTAAAATAGCCCAAAACAAGATGAAAGCAAAACATAAATACTATGTGAATCAGATAATTCAACTCATAAAGATGTTTCACCTACATCAGTGTGCTAGGCCACGGGAACAAGCCTGACAATGGTTCGAGGTGAATTTATTCTTGCATGGTGTCTGGCCTTTAATATCATTTAACTGATAAAAAAAGGAATCCTGAATTCCGTGCTTATAAAGTTAGGAAAACAGAAGATGATTCTTTAGTTCCCAAACCAAGACTATTTTAGTGATTTAGAGACTTTTAAGAATATGTGTTCCCATCTCATCAATATAACTATTATTATACTAGATAGTACTTCAAGGTGAACACATCTTGGCGTGTCGTGGCTGTGCGGATAAGAACACCAGACTCAAGCTCTGTTGTTTCCGATCAGCAGAGTGTGGGTTTGAGTCCCGGTCGTGACACTTGTGTCCTTAAGCAAGACACATAACCTTTATTGCTGCGTCCTTCGGACGGGACGTAAAGCCGTAGGTTCCCTGTGTTGTGTAATGCACATAAAAGAACCCAGTGCACTTATCGCAAAGAGAAGGGGTTCGCCCCGGTGTTCCTGGTTTGATCGGATGCAGATTGCGCCACAGCACCTTGTAAACCATTACATGGTGCTATGTAAATGCACAGATCTCATACTTCAAAACGTAACTCCGCATACCTTGCAGGAAAAGAACACCGAGTGCTTTGAGATGCCCATCGGATGTGATAAAGTACTTAATAAGAACTGTGTATTATTTTTATTATTATTACACGATTGAATAATAAAATGGGTATCAAGTACATTCTCAAATCAAATTTTGTATTTCATGATTAACAAGGAATGATTCGAACCCTCTATCAAGACAGTCCTATACAAACTGCAAAGTTTGAAGTTTTTCCATTCATTGCACTTACCTTATCTGCTTCTCTACTGACAGCAAGAGCACATGCAATCTCAGCAGCACCACCTCCATATACAACATGATTATTACGGACTAGATTGCGAATTACACAAAGGGCATCATGTAAACTACGCTTAGCTTCTTCAATGATCTAAAAAATAAATGAAATTATTGAGGTATTACTTTGCAGTATTAATACTAAATGACCATCTTTGAGTTAAATGGTACAAGATCATTACATATGACAAGGAATGGTTGCTTGCAATTGCCCCAAGAGACCATAAGAACAATAGATCTAAACGATACATTAAAAGTTTAACAATGTTGATTTTACTTGTATGTAGTGACAATACATCAATGTAAAAGGCCTACATAAAATCTGCCAAATGCATTAATTCCTTAATTTAACATCATTTATTAGGAATTGTTATTGGATAAAACATTATTGGATAAAAAACAGACAAAAATACTCCCTCTAAAAACATACAAATCAACAAAAAATAACACATCGTTGTATGACCTTCACACAGTCCTGTATTACAAATACTGTGTGGACATTCCTTTAGTTGTGGGGCAGTTAACAACAAGACACTTTCAAACCATCATCATTTCAATCAGAGGGTCCTTTGAGAACTGATTTTTGGACATGTGATCCCTATAATAAAATATTTTTTTAAGGTGTTCATCTTACTGCACAGAAAATGATTCCCTTTTTTGGGGTAAAACAAAAATATTTAATCCATGAAAACACTGTGTGGACGTGTGTAAGTCCACACAGTATTTCAAGTTCCTGCACTGTGTGGACATCTTTTGTTCTCAGGTCCACACTTGAAGTATTGTAACACAAAAACACCTATAGACACCATAGTGAAGATGATGAGGAGGTATTAATTCAAGGTCTCGTCATTTTATGACCTCTATAAAAGAAAACACCTTAACACAACATAGTGAAGATAAGGATGAGGTGGTATTAACTCAAAGACAGAATTCTTAATTCTTACCATTTTATTTCCACCACGAATGAAGATAGTAACAGCCCTAGAGTTATGACAATCCTCTATGACCAACATATGATCTTTGGTTGTACCAAACGACAACTCTCTGACGATGCCTGCTTTACCTAATTTCTCTGTAGTAAGCTCTTGGAAGCGTGGGACGATGCGTCCACCAGTTGCAATGGCTATTAACTAGACAACAACAAGATGTAAACAATTGATTTTATGTAACCTTTAGCAATTAGTCATTGGAAGAGTGATAACAAACATTTGTGTCATTTACAAACATTGTGAACATTCAATGCATGACAACATAGATGCTTTTATCTATACCACTGTCTTATCTTCTGCAACACCATTTTAAGCACTGATTCACAATTTATAAATAGAACAGACCAATTTTTTTTTAATAAGACAATACAATTTAATTTGTTTAGCATTGCAGAATACTACTAAAAATTTATCAGTTAATACTTATTGATTTGCTACTCGATATTAGCATTCAGTGTGTACAAAACATGTTCAGTCTAAATGATGAAATTGTTTATTGTAGAATAACATTTTCTCATTCCATCAGCTCAATTGAAATTAAAATTACCTCAATTTCTGGCCCTCCAACCCATCGGACAGCAGGTAGTTTATTCTGTAGAAGTAAGTGGTTTGCTTCATCATCAAATCCCCACTGACAAATTGCTAGATTAGCTCCTGTTGCTTTTACCTGGTTTACACAGAGAAACAATCATATCTACTTATACCAACACTACATCTTGTCAACAAATTATCAACACTGCAATGATGATCAGAATGTTACTAACCAGTTGGTGCTGACTGACGTGTGTTCATAAAAACAGGCGACGATAAAACACACCGTTGTGTAAAATCAGAATACCGGAACAAAGGTTGCCCAGACATTCCACGGCACAGAGCACGCCCAGCAGTGTAACGCTTTGTTTCACCCACACAAACAGGACACATAGCGCTCAACATTTCACAAATTTGTTGGTATTGTGCCGGCGTTATTGTGTAATCCCTGATTCCAGCCCTTTGTTCTTTTTTATCCTAGATAAGGATTACGAAACATTGAGAGGCTTCCACTTTTGTATTTTGTCTCAAAGGAGGTAATTCAGAGTGAACCAATCCAGCCTTTGTTCTGAGTTTAGTACCAATCCTCTGCAGTAGGTAACGGCTGAGGTTCTGCAATTCACGGTGCATGAATTTGACATTTTCTCAGTAGAAAAAACAAAAATCATGAAGCATTAAAAAGAATCTTTGTTCTCTTGGCTTGTCAAGTCAATGTTTCTTTGTGGCAGCGGTTCTCTCAAAGAAAAATGGTTCCAGCAATGCCGCAAACACTATCACGTCAGGCCGGACGGGAAAAATGGAGGAATCCTAGCAGTAATTGGTTATACCTTGGCATATTTATAAAAGCTATGCAAAGTGTTTATAAGTGTGACGGTTTGTCAAATACAACCAAAATCAACTACTGAAACAACAACTAATGGACATTTTTTATAAAATAAGAAACTAAAAGAGAAAAAACAATTGTTTCACCTACATCAGTGTGCTAGGCCACAGGGACAAGCCTGACAATGGTTCGAGGTGAATTTATTCTTGCATGGTGTCTGGCCTTTAATATCATTTAACTGATAAAAAAAGGAATCCTGAATTCCGTGCATTGTCGCTCTTGTTACACTCAATATTCACATCAAGACTTACCTGTTCCACCATGTCAGTGAATTTCTTGTTCTCATATTCTTTCAGCTTCTTATAGTCTTCTACTGACTTGATATCTAGCTTATGAGTCGTCTTAGGTTTAGGAGGCTCAAATGGACACGTCAGGATCGCCATTTTAGCATCTTTGATTTCCTGAATAAAAAAACACAAAATTAACATGATTTCATTTTACAAGGGAAAAAGAAATTAAAATTGTTAACAATATGCATTATAAATAACATCAACTTAAACGAACTATGTTTGTAGCACAACAAACACGGGGGGGGGGGGGGGGGGGGGGGGTATCGGGTAAAAGAAGAAGTAGAAAAAGAAAAAAAAATTGAGAAATGTAGTCTGACGTCATGGTGACTTATGTTCTATGTTATAGGTCATCACTGGCCAAATATTCTGTATAAAACAGTAACAATATTGTCCCGATGTGAAATTACAACTCAAGGTCCTGTCATGAGCTAAAACTTTGAAGTTTTTTTTACCTTAAGTGAGGATTTGTGGATGCCGCAGGAAAATAAATTTTGCTATTAGTGCTAGCTCCAGTGAAAAATCTGTACAGTCAATTTGTATTTGAACAATTTAGTTTGAACAGAGTGTTCATTTTGAAGCATGTAGTTTAAGCATCAATGGTCCCTCTAAGGGAAACAAATGCAAGCAGGGTACCAATCACCCATGTGACTTCCTCTAGTGTGTGGATTTCTGTAGCAATTAATTCACCACACATGTTAAAGTATACAATGAACTAGTGTGGTGAATTACCATTTTTTTCAAATAATGACTGGCTGCACGCATTTAACAACTATTTGTAAACAATGTTGTAGTTCATACAATGTTTAGTATATTGAAGCTCTACATAATGTTTGAAGGAAGTTGATTTAAATGTAAGAAATGTTTTGTGAGGTTTGACTAAACTTCTTCAATTATATGTTTTATATAACAGAGAAAGTCATTCTCAAAAAATCACTATCGGCTACAGGGTTGAACTTTGAATATTAGTATGGCTTTATGGTTTAGCTTTGTTGACAGCATTGACATCACAATTGGCTCAACATTGCTGCGTATAGGCCTGATATGCTATGGGGAGAACACATCTGTGATAAGCTCAAGTGTGAGAAAGTTGAGTAAAATTGGTTCATTTAAATTTGTTGACTAGTAAAATGACAATAAAAGATTCAGGTTGGCAATTTGGCCACAAAAAATTGAGGTCAGGGGGTTACTGTTAACACAACATCAAATTCATTTGGCCCTACACACAGCTGGTGACAGTGTTGTTACATATGAAGGAATTTACAGACTCTCTACATCAGCACAAATAGGAATTAGGTCTCACAACCTCTCAAGTGTTATATATAATTCAAAGAGATGGCACAATATGAGATATCTCTTGTTATAAGTGTAACTTACTTTGGGCATCTGTGGGTGGCTGAAATCTTTGTCTATAATGACTCCTTTGACCAGCATGGTGTCTTCAAGTTGACCTCCAACCTTTCCCTCAACCTTGATCAGTTCAAAGTCCACATCTTTACGATCAAAGTCTGCTACAGTCATGATGGCATCCACAGCAATTTTAGCCATTTGACGATGACACTTGTTCACACTAGAAAGTGCCAAATAAAGTATCAGTCAAACAATGAAAAGAAACAATGGAAAAATAATACAAATAGTACATATTCTCTCTAAAAGTCTTGAAATCATGCTAACTTGAAAACACAAAACTTTGAAGTATTTTTCATTCTTCAATGGCACCGTTAAAAAATATTGTTAAATGCAGAAATTAACTTATAAAACTCATGACTGCACAACTCCAAATGTTTCACCTACATCAGTGTGCTAGGCCATGGGGACAAGCCTGACAATGGTTCGAGGTGAATTTATTCTTGCATGGTGTCTGGCCTTTAATATCATTTAACTGACAAAAAAAGGAATCCTGAATTCCATGCTTATACAAAAACCAAAGAGAACACGATAAAACACATTTTGTTTCAAAAGTTTAAAACATTTTGAAGTTACTTAAACTAAGTTTGTTTTAAGTTTTCCGGTTTGTATTTCAAATCAATAAAAAAACATACAAATCATCTTCAAAACTTACATCTTGGATCCAAGTGTGGTCATAGCTGTCTCAATTAGTGGTTCTAAGTTGTCTTTGTTGACCTCAAATGCTTCCTTGATTTCATCTAGTCTCTGGACAGCTTTACGAGCGGCCATCTCGTAGCCATCAGCAATACGAATTGGATGAATACCACGGTCTAAAAGTCCCTCTGCATGTTCTAGAAGGGCTCCAGCAAGTACTACAAAGGAAACAAAATGACAATGAAATATTAGTATATATGTACCTGGCCCCACATCAAGCAACAAGTACCTTAAATGACCTGAGAAAACATCTTAACAATATGGGTTGCCAAAGACTTGACTGTACTTACCAACCACTCCAGTAGTTCCATCTCCAATCTCATCATCTTGTGACTTAGAGAGTTGTACAAGAAGTTTAGCAATTTGGTGCTCAACATCCATCTTACTCAGAATAGTTGCTCCATCATTTGTTACTGTAACCTCACCATCTGGGCTTACCAGCATCTTATCAAGACCTTGACATCAAATAAAAAATGTATAACTAATTCATCGATGTAGCTATAATCAATAATTATGGCAAACTATTCTTGATAGATTACAACTTACACAATGACGATTTGCACTCTTTTCAAAAGTACATGGAACGGTAGGGGTAATCTTGTTATGCTCATTTTGCAAAATTACTTTAGTTTCAATGACAATTCTACTTTACCATTTGGTCCTAAAGATGTCTTCAATGTTGATGCTACACTCTTTGCAGCCATTATGTGCGACTGAAAAGAAACAAATACAGAAATATTTGTAAATGATAATGATGAATCACTTTTGGCTTAGGAATGATAGTTTCAGATAAAAAAATTAATACTGAATCATTGCCAACTGCCGACAACAGTCAACACTGGGCGCTGTGCACCTTTCGTAATGTTTCATCGAACGCTCTACATTCCCAGGTCAAGACATCAGCTCATTTTATGTTGTGCAGTTCATGGCAAGCTTGACAAATGCAGCGTGCAATCTTCACCTGCACACGCAAATTTAAGGCGTGCAAATTTGACAGGTGCAAGCTTTCAGTAGGGATTTCAGGTGAAAATTTCCAAAGCTCCCCACTGCATAAACAAGAGTATCATTGGAAAGGTCTCTTCATGTGGAATATATTGGTCTTTGTTTCAAGAAAATCAGACTTTCCGTTCTTAAGATATAATATTTTAAAGTATTAAGAAAACCGGCTTTTTTCGGACAACTGATTGTATTGGGGTATATGGAAGGATACGGCACCATTTTGTATTGTAGTAAATTTCCCGGCAGCGATCAAGGTGAGTGTGGTGTGTGTGTGAGAGAAGGCGATCAGTACACAATATACCAGTAGTCAGTTCCCCGATTCAACGCGTATTCTGAAAGCGCGAAATAACACAGGGAACTTTACTATCAATCTGTGTTAAGTTCCCGGATGGCAGAATTTGATCAGTCCGCTCGGAACATACCATTTTAAAACGGGATGGGCGCTTGACTTTCTTTCACAAAATAACCATAAAGTATAAACATTACTTTTCCTAGATAAAACCCAAACGAGCGGAAAAAAAAGATTTATATGATAAAAAATGCCACTAAAATGTTCTTTTTCTTGCAATTTTTTATATTCTCGGCCGATTTTTTTGTTTGACCCCTCAAAATGTAGCCCATTAACCCCCCTTTCGCAGCCAAAACTAGGCTCTATGTGTTCTTTCAACTCTCATCGAGCGTTGCACGGGTCCAGAAAATCCACTCCGCAAACTAAAAGTTGTTAAAAAGTGATAAATTCTCACCGTTATTCAGATCCCATTCAAACAGTAATGCAACAAATATGGCGACCGGAGTTGCAAAATTAACCGGTATGCTGGTATGCGGTGCGCTGGTCCTATGGGCTGGTGCCGCGCACCAGTTAATTTTGCAACTCCGGTTGCCATATTTGTTGCAATACTATTTGAATGGGATCTGAGTTACGGTGAGAATTTATCACCCGTGCAACGCTCGATGAGAGTTGAAAGAACACATAGAGCCTAGTTTTGGCGAGATCTGATTTCAAAAAAGAACTGTAGCCATGTAAACGTGAAGGGCAGAAAGTTTTAAATAGGAGATTGTACATGTCACTCTATGAGGTTCGTGGAGACGATAGCGGAACGAACCTCATAGTTCTAGGAGTAGTCTGCGGTGCACTGGTCCTATGGGCTGGTTCCGCGTACCAGTTAATTTTGCAACTCCACCGCCATATTTGTTGCAATACTGTTTGAATGGGATCTGTAAATGTGAAGGGCAGAAAGTTTCGAATAGGATTTTGTACATGTCACTTTATGAGGCTCGTGGAGACGATAGCGGAACGAACCTCATAGTTCTTGGAGTATTCGTTGACACGGGCTTATATCACCGAGATTTGACATAAAATTCCAGCAAAAGCCTAGGATTTATCGCACGGGGGACCGTGCGGAAATCTTCTCCAGACTCTGCCTGTGAGTCTGACATGTCTGACAGCAACGACCGACCGATCATTGAGGGATAAATTTGCCAAAAAAAGTAAGTCTCAATTCGAAAGTTGATGTCTGGTTTTAACGGACAGGGTTCGTTGGGCCAAGAAGCGGAGGGAGTCCAGCGTATTGGCACAATGTATGGGGCTAGGTCTACTACATCAGTATTACAGTAATCAGTAATGCATTGTGCAGTTTGGCGACATACCTTTTGGGCTTCAAGCCCCGTCAGACGGGTCTTTTGGTCCTGATCTCTGATGATGAAAAACGGCCGTCCAAACTCATCGAACGCAAGAGATCCAACGGACGTCATGTTGAAATTTTGAAGTTATTTGAGTCGCAGAAGAAAAGGATGAAACTGGATTTAATTCACCCTCTATCAATTTCACATGTAACTCACACGACAGAAAGATCTCGAAAACAAAATGGCTACCGCAAGCTAATTTTGCAAAATCACAAGTATACCCCCAAAAATTAAGGATATAAATAAACTTTTACAATTATAGTGGTGCTCATTTTTAATATTTATCTTATTTCTAATTTTGTTCTTCAAAATTAGGAACAATGGGATAAATAAATAAATAATTTCTGAAAGAGTCAAAGATAGTCGGGTACTTAATGCTTAAAATTGTGCGCGCCTCAAAAATAGGCAAGAGTAGGTGTCAGACTTGTATGGCCTAATTAATATTCATTAAGTAAATAAAGTTCACCGACCTTTAACAACAACTTGTTGTTTCCTTGGGAACGAAGCTAGCTCTCTGAGACTGCAAAATTTAATACTGCTGCTTGCTGGGTTCTGTTTTTGTTATCATCAAATTTACTCAATTGATTTTAAATACCAACTATCCAGCTCCATCCTAACATGTCTCACTTCAATTTGACGTATCTGGGGTATCAAGATCCCATTCGAGAGAAGGTTTTGCAGCCAAATTCTGAGTACCGTTATCAACTCATTCAAGATATTCCCAAAGGTTCCTATGTAACTTTCAGGCCACCAACATCAAAGCTTCCGCCAATTGACATGCACAAATACAACAAAGTTATTAAACCAGGAAATTATGAAGAGCATGGTGGATCGTATGTGAAATTCACAGAGAGGCTTCACAAGCATACACGAACAAGCATGGGTGAGTTTAGTTCAGACTAGCCCCATACATTGTGCCAATATGCTGGACTCCCTCCGCTTCTTGAAGCAGAGGGAGTCCAGCGTATTGGCACAATGTATGGGGCTAAGTTCAGACGAACATTTTTTGTAATTTTTATTAGTTAACAAACATTGATATGATTTCCCGAGTTTTAAAATTGATTTTTAACATTTTTAAAAATAAGTTATTGGCATTGCATTTAATTTTATTAAATGTTATTGTCTGCGTCAGACAAGGAAAAAGACAAGACAAAGGGCCATGGTGATGATCTTGTCTGTCTTGTCTTATAATCTATTTCAATTTGATTGTCTTACTCTTACATTATTAATTTGAGCCATTTACATGTACCATGTTTACATGGCTGTGCTGAAGTTTAATCAATTTAATTACTGTACTGCATTAACTTTAAGCTGTAGTGTTCAGTTTAAGTGTCAAAAGAAAAACAATTAAATAAAATTAATGAAAAACAACAAGATTTAATAAGTGCTCTGGGACCAATTTCAGGGCTCTGCTTACCATGGAATTCTGCGCTTATGCCCTACCATGGCCCATCCATAGGAGTATATGCTTTACAGGGCGTTGTAGGCGCAGAATTCTTTAAAGCAGGGCCTTGAATTGGGACCTGGGCCCAATTTCATAAAGCTGTTTACCAGTATTTCATAAACATCTGAGAAGATTTGGCCGCGTGTTCTAAATGGATTTGCATTGTTGGCGTCACTCATTTGCTTACAGAAACTGCCAGCAAGTTAGCATGCCTTTTGCTTTGTTTACGGTTAGCTGTGTTTATGAAACAGAAATTCTGCTCATGGCCGCTACGTAAGCAGAAAATGTCTGTTTACAGGCTTGATGAAACTGGGCTCTAGTCTGATCAAGGGTCATGTTGTTTACTTCAAAATTGATTGTCTATTTCCGTTTCATTCAAATTTTCACAAATTTAACAGTTGTTCAGATACTTAAGTATTTCCGTGTTTAAACTTAAAGTTAAGAATAAACAAATATTCTTCTGGTTTTTCAGCACCTAATGAGTTGAACCGACCCACAATGACAACTTCTCAAGTACCAGGATGGTGGAGCCAAAAAGACAGTCCTATTAGTCAAAGAGAACCGTGGGTCTACACACCAAGGAGGGTTATGGTCAACAGTGAAATGACAAGGTCTCTGTCCCACTAAACCAAGGAATAGGCCCTAGTATTTGAAACTAGCCCATCCTGAAGTTGAAGTTTACAAGTTTACACTTCAATTTTAAGTGTCAGAGAAAACAAAATCTGAAAGTGTCAGTGGTTGGAGGAAACATTCAACAAAATTGCTTGTGCTGAAACAAATATCCCAAGGGCACTGTGTGGCCATGTAAACAAGGTGGTTTTTATAATAGATGTTGATTTTTGCATCAGGGATAAAGAATATTAGTTTTTCCCATACACCGATGTGTGTTAAGCACTGTATACTCAGTACTTTCCTGAGTCCTGTGAAAAAATATTCGAACCCACCACCCCCGCCATTCTGGAGCAGATGTCTTACCAACTAGAGTACCGAGACTGCCTGGTAGCCAGAGGCAGTTTGAATCGTATTAGCAGCGGGTGGTTTTGGTTTAGAAACTCCCTACATATACCAGGAAGTTACACTACCAGTATTTATTTCACTGAGTTAATTGACAGTGGTGTAGCCAGGATTTTTTCACTGGTGGGGGTGGGGGGCATTGCTTTTCAGTGGAGGTCCCAGGGGCCATGTTTTCTAATGAATTACTAGTTTGTTTCATGGGGGGCCACACAGCTGTTAATTTACCAATTTTTTTTTACTGTCAAGAGTACATATAGAATCATGGTTGATAATTCCCAATCTTGCTTATTGAGATAAACGCCAAGTAAAATTATTAAATACATACATGTACTTTGAAAGTACAGCACGTGAAACATCCTACTTAATGATTCCGTTTTCTTTCCCTTTTCAGATTTGTAAATGAAATGAGTCTGACCAACCGAGAATTCTCACTCTTCTAGTTCTACCATCTATGCCATCGAAGACAAGTTGTTCACATTTGTCAACCGTCAGATTTGGCCCTTCAGATTCACTTCTCGTTCTTTCTTCATATGGGGGTAGGGGTTAATTGTCAAAGCTGAAAAACTATTCAGTGTTTGTGTACATTGGGCATACCAAATCTACAACATTTCTACTTCATGCAGATACATATTATAGGTGGTTTGAAAAGGTTCAGTTCAAATGGTGTTCAGAAACGCAGCTTGATATTTATGAAAAGTGAATGTTTTTACTCTACTTCTTTCTATGCTTGAATTTGTTACTCTTTTATTCCCAGGACCAAGCATTAACCAATGTAAAAGCCAAGGTCTGATGCTAAACTTTGGGACATGCTTTTAGTACATGTATTGCCAATGCTAAAGACATGGAACAAGAAATAACCATAGATCTCTAATGTCTTGGTCTTCCTCCAGAACTTTATGTGTAAAAAATCATCAAAATAATACCGGAGTTTTATATAGCGCATGTATCTACCAACAATTAGGTACTCAAGGCGCTTACTATTGACATTTTTACAACAGGTTTTGGAAGTTTTTTTGAGACCCATTTATGTAGCACCTGAAAAGGGTTTACAAGTTGCTGTGGCCCATTTAGCAGCCACTGTTTTTTCGAAATGTTTTTATTTATCATAAACTAAAAGTTCCCATCAGACTGACTCACTTCATTATTTAATCATTGTAAATAAATTAACAGTAACAATAGTAAATGGTCTGATCAAATGGTTTCTGGTTTGCAGAAATGATTTTGAAACGTCATTTTATTTTATTCTATTACCATTTCCACTTCCATGCTTGGTTATGGTAATATGCATTTTTCACTGTAGGTAAATTTTCTTGTATAAAATTAAAATTCTTCCTAAAAATTGGTCTGATAGCTTGATGAGGACAGATCATAATTGTTTGATAGTCTATCCATTGGGGGATCTGGGGTAATGGCAGGGGGGGGGGGGTAAGGGGCTATAGTCCCCTAAAATCAAAAGGAGAGAAAAGAAAGAGAAAGAGAGAGAAGGGGGAGGAGTGAGGAGAGATGTGAGAGAAAGAACAGAATCAGAACAGTAAGAGTCAACCAATCCAATTGAACTCTCATTATACTTCAAAAAATCTGCTCAAAGGTGAGGGGAAATTGCCTGGTAATCGTCTCAGATTGCACTAATCTAAAATTTTCCGGGGGCCTTAAGCGGGCCCTGGACCCCACGCCAGTACTCACAAATCGTTCTTAAATTTGAGCCCCTCCCCCTTAAAACTTCTGGATCCGTTCATGCTATCTGTACCAATAATGCAATTAAACATTGTAAATACCAACAATGTGACTGCCCCTTCACAAAGGTAGGTCAATCTTATGAAATATTTTTGTAGCTTATGAAATAATTTTGTATTGAAACTGTAATCATTAAAAGAATGTAGTACAGCAGTAAAATCAAAATAAACAGACAAAGTAATTTTGAAGCGTCTTTTATTTCCAATAACTCAGAAATTTATGAGCTGTATGCCTTAAAGGAACTATGCTATGAATTGATCATAAAGTTACAAGTGATTCAATAAAGCCTTGTAATACTACAATTGAATGAATGAGATCTGTAGCAAACTAACCATATTATGTAACACACCGGGCCTGAGATGATCAGCTGTTACGCATTGGTTACAACCTACATGTTTATAAGCAAGTTCATATGTACACATTATTTGGCAATATTGATACAGCATGCATCAGCTCCACATTCAGGCACTACCAGTTTGTACATGGTTTAGAACTATATTACTACACTAACTACTGATGTTATGAACCTCACAATATAATGCATTTGTTTGACAAATAGCGGTATGTAAAGTCTAATTCACAACACACCATTCAAGTGTATATAGTGGTATTAATACAATGAGCACATGCAATTTCTAAATCACATGATTCTTTACACTACCGAAATGGCCAAAACCTGTATGTCAACATTCCAAAAATTTCAGAAGCAGTAAAACAGTTTTAATAAGAAAGTTAAAGAATTGCAAAGTTAATTAAAAAAAATGTAATTTACAGAAACACATACAGCGTATGAACCCATTAAACAATCACTCTTCATTGCTACAATTGCAAGAATGTTTGGATTTCCGTATTTCTAGTTTCTTAAGTTGTACACATTAGCCAATCTTGTTTCCCTTCTCTCTCTTTGAACAAACAAATCTCATGTAAGTGTATTGATTAGCCCATTGCAAGTATCATCAGCGCAATGAACATTTCTACATAAAGAGAATTTGACAAAGATGATGAGGGCTAAGATCTATGATGTGAACAAATACGCCACGAGTGTAAGTTGTTACTCCTAGCAGTATTCCTTCACATCTCCCAATATTACAATAAGTTGCTGTTACAAATGAAAACTAAAACCTTTCCCTCATTAATAAAAACAAATATAGCTAATTTCATTCATTTCATCTGATATGTTTCACTTTCAGTTTAAAGGATACATTAATGTGATTTCTTTAAAATGACACGAAGTAATTCACCAATAATTTATACTGAAATGTTTCCAAAACATTTCCACAACGAAACAAAATTCTATCCTTAAGCTACGAGTTTTGTAGAATCATTTTTGATGAGAAATGATTGTTCCACACACACGCAGTTGTGTTACCTAGTCCTTATCAAATAAAGTAGGTTGAAATATAAGGATATGCAAGTTAAGGTAACGCCATGTATGCCTCTACTTACTTTAAAACTAACCTATTGCACAATGACTGAACTATTACCAAGTCAGACCAATAAACAATCATAAAACAAATTAAACAAATGAAATGAAAAGAAAATAACAAATTTAAAACACCAAAATCCAAATGTACAGCTTGTTTGACTACATAGTACTTTGTCAATAATCATTAAATAATGAATTACTACACTGAAAACTGAAAAATGTGATAAATTCTGTACAAATATCATTGACCAACCATTATCAGAGCAGTTTTCATTCAACATGAATACTAAATCCATTTCTAGTCTCCTGATGACTAGAGCAGGTTAGCCTTTCGTCAAGGCCTTCGTGCAGAGAACATGACGAGTAACAAAGCCACAAGGGCCTTTTCCAACTTGTCAAGAATATCTAATGTTTTTTCTTCATTTCTCGATTTTTGCTACCCTAATGGTGTAGCAAAATTCCCAGTCAATCAGAAGTGATGGGTTCAGCATGCATTAACCTCATCCGCATTGTGATTGGTTAACCTTTTAGCACTTTTCTTATCTGCGTAAAAACTATGAATAATTTATGTTTGAAACTAAAACTCAAGTTGGAAAAGTTCCTTGTGGCTTCTCTACTCGATCGTGCACACTGACTTGTATTGGTCTTCACGGCCACATAGCTTTCTGAAAAGCAGGTTAGTGGAAACATCGAGGCCAAACTTATCTCACTCATGGATAGTAAAGTTAATTACGAAATGTACCCTTGATCGACTACATGAAAACAGAAGCCAGGCAGTTCCCCAATCTACTTCAAGGCAGTAGATACAATAAGACAAGTTCCTTTAGAACCGAGGAGAACTACATTTGACTCAGAGCAAGTAGATAATATCACATGGTGTTACTGCAGACCAAAACCACATGGATACTCCACCAAGTAATACCTCAAATCACATAACAACTACTATACATGTATGTTTACCACCGCATTAAAACCAATGATTATTCATAAGCACACCGCATATGACACTGCTACATGTACCTCTATACATTATGCTGAACACTGAAACATGATTAACATCTGTTGGGCAGAAAGTGAGCACAAGTCCATGGTACAAACCATAATATCCTATAATTTGGATATTTGTATATATATCAGCACACAATTTTGATCTACAGTGAAATAACAGATGATATACTGGGTAAATTTTTATCTTCACATTACGGTGCAAATGCAAATGCAAATGCAAATGCAAATGCAAATAATAATAACAAATTCTGGAGATGCATGTACAGTAAACAGTAATTTGGCCGGTGATCTGCAATATTATTCTTGGGAATTTGTGTTTTTACTGGATTGGTGAAATAGTAATATAGATAGGACTTTATGTCGCCATGTAGAAAGTGGGCATCATCTTTATATTTACTATGTGTAGATGAGAAAGCTAAAGGGATTATACAAAATGAATTAATAAGAGACTGAAAAGAAGAGATGTCAGTAAAAAAAAAATCATTGCATTTTGCAAATGTTATAATGCATTCCTTGACAAAATCAGTGTATAACTAGTAAAACATTGAGTTGTTCTTTTTAAACTGGCATACTATTTTCATGACACCACAACACACCTCTTTAGACAGATAATATACAACATCATCAGTTTTTGCAGCAATAGTTTTGCACCAGATTGGAAAGCTTTACATTTTACCTGAAGATCTGCAAAGAATAAAAAGTTCATATGATCATCCATTTTGCCCTCTCAGAAAGAGCCTCACATGTTTGTTTCAGTTAGTCTAAAGACCTCTTTTTTATTTTATGATTCCATGTACTTTTGAAAATGTTTTATATTAAATCAATTTAAGTTACCCTGTTAGCAATATTACAGTCAGCAATATTTTTCACACAGCACAGCATTTTAATTAAGGCTGCAAATCTTGAAGAATTTTTGAACCATTGGGATATTCTCAAATCCAGTACTGGAGAATAACACTACTCAAGATATTGTTTCAGATCTGAAATAAAGAATATGAAAACATTTCATTAGTAAGTAGAACTACATGATAGTTTGCAGTAAACAACTATTATTTCATTGTCAACAATCATTCCTCAATTTCATCAAGTTGGAATTTTTTGCTTCTTCAAGTTATCCTCACATTCATAAATGACACATATCTTATTTTTATGTATTGTTTGTCATCTTTATCATGATTTGTGAACAGCAAAGAACTCTGCCAAGTGAACTTTGAAAACAAAAAATACTAGTGAATGATTTCTACAGCATTGTCATCATTTCACAGACAGAGTTGACCAGTTGGTGCCAAATGACCTGTTTATATGCAATTGTTTCCCCTGCCTGGAAACGGAAGTCGTCTTACGATGCCATCATGTAATTTCGGACAACCGGACTGAAGGTTGCCCGGTCATTCAACTACAGAGTGTGCACAGAACACACACACGCCTTCTTACGGTTCGACTCACCCACACAAGGACAAATAAAGGCTGTGAATATACTCATATTTTGTGGCCATTGAGAGGCATATTTTGTGTAATCCCCGATTATAAATCTTTGTCCTTTTGTTCCAAGAAGGGGATTACCAGGCATCGAGAGGCTTCCACCACTGTTCCTTCATTGTATTTTCGTCTCAATGGAGGTAAGTCAGAGTGAGCCGGCAATTGAGCCATGGTTCTGTGTTTAGTGCCACTCCTATGCCACAGGTGACAGCCGATGTTTTGCAAATGTTTGCAATTCACGCTGTGTGAATTAGACATTTTCTCGGTCGAGAAACAAACGGATGAGCCAACAAAGAGAATCTTTGTTCTCTTGGCATTGTCAAGTCAGGGTTTCTTTGTGCCAGCGGTAACCCTCAAAGAAAAATTATTTTGGCAATTCCGCCAGGGGGTTGGGACCCCCCCCCCAAAAAAAAAGAATTCAGGCAGCAACTGTTTAATCTTGATGTGCTTGAGTTATGTGGAGGATTTTTATGGTGCATATAAAATAAAGTGGAAAAATTAAATGATTTAATGGAGATGAGTGTGACATGAACAGTGAAAAGAAAATAATCATAAAAACAAAATTAACGAAGGAACATTTTGCATGAGGGGGGATATATTCAATTTAATCTGCAAAAACACACAAAAAAAGAACAGGGGGAAAAAAAACAGATATTGGAATTCTCATTTTGAAAATGCATCAGCATATGTGACTGGATGTGAAAAGATTTGTTGATGTTAAGACGTTTATGTTTTAATCAGATTGCTTAGAGAGTTCAGATTGTTCTTGGGAATCTGAACATTTTTCTGCCTACTGTATTAGTAAGGTATTAACTACACCTTGTGTTCATTATATGATTATTCAGGAAAAGCCAACCTCTTCCTCTACAAACTGGTCCCAGGCAACTCATGCAAATTATTCCTTCCTTACACACATGAAATGAAATGACAGGATGCAGGATGCCAGGCAAATTAACCTGCCTACCTGCGAAATTCCCACCTGCTTCTTGTTGCTGAAGATCCCCTCAAGTTGACAAGTGAGGGCGCACTTCCAGAACCACGCATCATCTTGCTGTAGATGTTAACAACAACGAGAAGTCCACACAGCAGGATGGGTCCAATGAGGGCACCCTCTAGGCCAAAGTAGAATATTCCACCCGCAACAGAGAGGGCTGTCAAATAAGGATGTCCTCCACTGGAAACACAACATAAAGAAACGTCAACATTTATAATCCAAGTACATCAAGATATAGGAAAAAATCACAATACAATAATGTAGGAAACTTAGAATGCTGAAACTGTTTGTTCAAATCCTCAATTCATGTTTGTAATAATCCTTCAACTATTTCATGTTTTAAACTCTGGAATAAGAAAACTCCGTACATACCCTTTGATGTCACTATAGATAGCAGTATCCACCATGGCAGTTGGGATAAAATGGCAGACAAACAGGAATATTGCCAAGCCTTTCTCTCCTTGTACTAACAGGTCAATAATTCCTGGTAATGCTGCCCAGTATGTGGCCAAGAAGGGGATAAATCCCAAAATAGCTGCCAGAACTGTGAATAACAGAGGAATTGTTGTGGGTTAATCATATTGCAATGTAACCTGGAGGAACTTAAGTACAATAATATGTCAGAACACAGTTAACAAGTAATGGCAGGTTGAGTTTACAACATTTAATATTGACAAGTCTGTGGATGTGATACTTTACATAAATTCCATTTGTTAATTACTCTCATACTGATTGAAAAAAAACCAATGAGAATTAAAAGTACATGAAAATGACATGCTGGTAAGCCAGTGCCTGAACTATAATAATGTCAAATTCTCTGTTCTTGTCGTGATAGGTTTGAGGTTCAACTCCCCTCCATCCTTCCACTCACCTGTTGGGATAAAGACAATCTTGATGCCAAAGAGTGTGTGTGTTAGCCATGTGTAGAGACCATAGAATGCTGACATCTTGATAGAAGCACCAAGAACATCCCTATTTATTATCAACAAGTTTGAAATCACATTTTAATCCTAGCAAATGGTTCAGATAAACTTCCTCAATTAGCAAACCAAAGATATTGCACATTAATGAGCAAGTTTGATCAAGGACCAATGGTTAACTAGTGGTTGTTTGTTTTGTTTTGATGTACATAGTGCATGGACGCTGAAGATGAAGCGTGAACGACTCTAGTCATGTCACGTCAACGCCACCATGAGAAAATGGCAAAATCAACGTTATCACTTTTCTGATAACTAGTCCCCTCTGCACTGTGCTCATGAAATGGCTATTGGTTATCAGCGATGCAACCAACCTTGATTGGCTGGTCACAAACAGTAGACAAGATTAGTCCAACCATTGTTGACCAGCTTGAGTTTGAGTTAGTAGAACTATGGTTAACTATGGTCCTTGATCAAACTTGCTCAAAGATTGATGTGGTAATCCTGCTACAGAGATACAACTGTTGGCTTCTCAAATAAACCAGACAATTAGTATTAGACAGAGCCATACGCACTGCTATCCATAATACCAGCTAGTAACTAATATCTGGGCTGCCCAGCCCTGCTACTATCACACAGGTAATGTATTGACCTAGGCATACAGACCTAGAACCACAGCTCTGCTTGTTTAGTATACAATGTAGAAGCACTGGATCTTACCTGATGGCAGTCTCAAGAGCATTGCTGTATTTGCTGCTAGACAATCCAGCAGGAGCTAATCCTGATATCCACTGCATCGGCAAGTATCGATCACGGCTAGAACTCAGCAAGTAGAACAAGGTTGTCACAAACACCAACTTCAAAGACAAAACAACTGATTATCATCTCACCTTTAAATTCTCTTATAGTCATCGCAATTTTAAGTTCATTTATTGTATTTATTTTTAGTTACTTTAATTTAATTAAATTATTTATTTTTAGTTCCTGTTTTTATAATCAGCTGGTCTGGTATTTTAGGTAATAATTGTTGATTTGTTTTATTGTATTGTTGTACTTTTTACATTGTCAAGCATCGAGGGATCGGTGATCCATAATGCGCTCTATCAAAACAGTTTTATTATTGTTATTATTATTACTATTCTGCTTTTTTCAAATCATTGAAATCTCATGGCACAGGGGTTGAAATGCATTAGATTTTACAAAAGAGTGTGACATTAGAAATTCAGTACCAAGCAAGGATTAAAGTCTTGTTTGTATAAGAATCCAGCCAAGTGTATTGTTTACAGTGGTACTGGTCCTGCTACATTCTGAGATGATGGTCGGGGTACGCTAGCCAAAGGGGTTGGAAGATTAGCATTGTTTGTGTGCTGGGCAGTATTTCCGGCTGGCTTTTGTTCTTCAGGCTGGCTTTTGTTCTTCGGGTGGGGGGGGGGGGGGATTTGGTCGGTTGTGACAAATTCCAGAAGGAACACAGGTTTTTTGGTTCAGTTTTGATTTGTGGCGTGTACTTATTGTTCTCACTTTGTTCCTTTGCAGCCTGAGGTTTCTTTTCACTATTAGTGTTGGAATGCATTGTGTTTAGAATGTGGGCCAGCAATGGTGGAGCTTTTTCTCTAATGGCTTTGAGAGCGGCATCTATTATTGAGTCCCCAGTGCTCGAAACATCTTTTGTTTCCCGTTAGAAACATCTTTTGTTCCCCCATTAGCTGAAAGTTGCTTTTCCTGAGCTTGGACTTGATTTACTTTGAGCTTTAGATTTGATATTTTTGAAGAATTTGCTTCCATTGCTTTCACCATCATTTCCATCTGTTTTGTGAGCAAATTTACGGCATGCAACATATGTGTAATATCTGCCTGGGCTGTTTGGTCAGTTGGGGGTGCTTTGACATATTCTAATATTAATAAACCCTTCTCAGTCAGTTCGTTTAGCTTGGTTTGCAGAGCAGGGTGTTCATGAAAAGTGTCAATTGTTACCAATGAACCCAACTCCTCTCTTTTGGAGACTATGATTTGGGCAAACTTGACTCCTATCCCTGGTACAGTAGTTAATTCTTTTATGAATGCTATGTTGATGTTTGTGGCCATATTTGAATATAATCCAGCAATAGTTACAGTATGTGTCGATAAATACCAATAAATTCAAAAATAAAACTAGAATCTGCTACAAAGTCTAAAAATTTAGACCGTCACTTACATTAACTGTTAATGCCTTCTGCTGGCAGTGACGCCCAGCAGTTTGTCCAGATAACAGTTGGAAAAAATGTTTTTGTCAGACCAAAAGTGAATGTTAAAGTTCTATCACTTTTGTTAGAAAACGCATCACATAATGCAATGCAAGAAATAGCAGATTCTTCAGCATATCAATACAAATTACAAAACAGCAAATCTCAGGAAAACATAGCTTAATGCTTCTATTTAACTCTAAAGACTTACATAAACATTGGCCCAACAGAAATGGTTTTGGGTGCCGACAAAATCAACAGGTGCCGAGAATGCCGACGAAATGCTATTTGTCCCCCATGTTAATCAATGACAACCGTGTTGATGGGAACAACTTCGCACGAAAATGTTGCCAAATTGTTGATGAATTTGAGTTTAACACTTTCACCGATAATTTCGATGAGCTCAGAAATGCCTTTTTTATTACCAAAATAAATCAAAATTAACTGAGCAAGAGCCAGTTTAAGTTTCAAAATTGCCTAGTGATTTATTTATTTATTTTTTAACAAAGGTGACAATTTTTGTTCTTTATTTAATAAACAATACTTCAATTTAACTTGTCTGTCGGTTGACACGCGAAGTAGTAAGTTAGAGAGTTTCTCCTCGTTGCCAATGTAGTATTCGGCGTACAACTAGTACAATGTAGTGAGTCAATGAGTCTCGTGCAAGGAGGGAAGAACAGGACTGGCTGGTCAAGTTAGTTTTGATGCAGGATTCAGACTGCCGACCTCGTGGCCAGGCTGCTAGAGCTGGCCATTCATGCCGTCAAGCCTGACCTATTTATTACGTAACACCACTACTAGGTGTAATCACCACAGTACTATGCCAGCTTGAGGATATATTGCCATGGTTCCTGGGAAACTATTTTTCATTAGCAACAACCAAATAGGAAATGTCAACTAAATACACTTAACATACTTACAAAAGAAATGATGAAGTTGAGAAGTGCTGTGCTGCCTTCAAACACAAAGCTGAGTAGAGCAGTCAGGATTGTAAATAACAGACTGATGTTACCAATCAAAACTAACCATATGGATTCAACGACCTGAGAAAATCATCAATCAACAATAACGAAAAGGTTTCACTTGATTCTGAATTATGAAACATATAATATATAATATATTTCCAACATGCCACCAGAGATTTTCCTTTGAACTAACCGATTTGACAGTTTCCAGGTTGTCTTTGACCGTCTCCACAAATCCTCCAACTTCAATGTCATCTAATTTGCTAAATGTCTTCTTGACTCCATCCCAAGATATGTCAACAGAGCCTGACAGAAAGCGATGCTTGTCATCATCAAAATCCTGAATGGACTCATTCTGAAATAAAAAAACAAAATCCAAATGCATTAACCTAAACAATGGTCTCAATTTACATCTTTAATGCTGCAGATAACATTGCCGTTTGAAATTATGTGACAATCTGTCGAATTGTACATGACCATGTAATTTGACCTTAAGGTCAAGATGTAGAGTAATTGAAATAAATAACAATAATAAATTTTTTTTACAGCATTTTACATTAAAATCTCAAAACGCTGTACACAGAACACATTAACCAAATAAAAATTAAAAATTACATTAAAATCCCAAGAAAGTTACATTAAAATCACAAAGCACTGTACACAGTAAAAAAAAACTCAAATTGAAAATGATCAAATGGATCATCAGTAAAAGATTAGACTGTCTTGAAGAAAAGACAAAGTTGAAGACAATGCCTTCTTTGAAGACTGACCTTTGCTGCCAGATGAACATAAAGTCGATCCCACAGCTGCAATACTTGTTGCTCAACATCCTCTTTGCTATCATCATCCCCACCGAGTGTGCTCTTGATCTGTATTATCAAAAGAAACAGTGATTGTTGTATGTACACAGTGTAATGACAACTCTTCTTGAAAGACATGATGGATCTGAGAAGAACAAATTGATTTATACTCAACAGTTCGACTAGGGAACTCTGCACACAAGAATGATAAGAACAGTTTTTATACAACCTAATTTATAAAACAATTTTATTGCACAGGGAATCAGTCAAAATGAACCAGTTATTGTGAAGCATATTTCAGATGTTGATTAATTTATTAAACCCACCTTATCAGAGATCCAATCTCTACCATAGAGGTAAGCATCATTGATGACCGAGTCTACAGCTTGCTGCATATCAGCAGCTCCAGGGAACCATCTGTCAACAAATCAAACAATTCATTTACAAAATATTACTGTATCAAACAGATTGACTTGATGGATTTAATATAGACATTATGCAAATGACATCATTTGAGTAGAGCGCCCTCGCCTAGAGGTCAAAAGAAAGTAGTTTATTGGCCAATCCCGAGCACAGCAAGTTCAAATCCCTGAGTTTCCATTGTTTTGTCATTTCACCTCTAAGATGGCTGTTGGATGACATCAATGCATAAGGTCCTTTTGGATTGAGTCAGGCATACATCAAATATCAATTAATTTACAGTGTCCTTTCAGTCAGTACTTAAATAAAGACAAACTTGATACTATCAACTTACTGTTTCAGAGCGGGATTAGATGTAATAGTTTCATTGACAAGGTTTCCAGAAAGCTGAATCAAATACATGCTCTCTCGCTGAATCTGTTATCAAATCAATCAAGTTAATCAAATTAGGGGGACATTGATACAGTCACTTTTCTTGCAACTATGGATCAATTCTAACAGAAATATGGGAAATTAAAACAATCTGATTTCTTTTCAAAACATCTGACATATGACAGATTTTGTTTTGTGTTTGCATGATTAATTTTCCTACCTGTATTGCAAGTAAGAATGCAACGATGATAGTTCCAATCATTACTCCCAATATAACAATGATGCTGATCACTTTATCAACAGAGTTCTGAAGCACACCAATAACCTAAAAGTAAATAAAATATCTAAATGATAAAAAAATTCCTTTATTGGAAGTACATAAATACCACTTTGGTTCAGTTTCATGTATAAATCATGTTTTATTCTAAAACGGACAGATGATGGAACTACTATTAAAACATTTCATGTATCAATTTATTTTCGACAGAGATGTAAAAAAATAAAAGTAAAAAAAAATAAACCAAAGAAATTTCCTTGGCTCATCGGAAAGGCAATTTAAGACATACATACCATCCTGTCTCCTTTAAGAAAGAGGGCAGTCAACCCCCTGATGTGGGGAGGGATAAATGCATCTTCTCTACCTGCTACCCAGTTCAACGCATCTACCCTCAGACACTCAATCTGTCAACAAATAAATCTACATCAGCATCCTTTCCATCAAAGATTGTTTGTACCAAATGTCAAGATTGCAAAGGTCATGAAAACGACTTCATTTGGAACATTTAAATAAATTGTTCTCCAAATTATACTTTGTACAAAATACAGAATGCATCAATATGAAAATCTTAAATCAGATCAGGTACTGGTTGTTACATTACACTTTTATTGCATCAAATCTATGTGATTTTATACACAAAATTTATTCTTAAAATTTACCCGGTCAGTTTCATGTGAAGAGACTTTTCAACATACTGATTTAAAGGTATACCTTGGCTTTCATGAAATCCCACAAGCCAGATTGTGTAGCTGCTTTCTTCAGCAGCCAGATGGCTATTGGAATTGGCAGTAGTTGAATGAGCCACATATTCATCCAGAGACGAACGAGAACACATGTCCAGAATAAGCCAAGGAGATAACGTGTACTCAATGGAACCTGCTGTAAATCAATGTAAATATCTGAAATACTTACTGTGATAATAATGTAATGATGCATTCAACCAGCCAATGTCTCTAGTATCAATTCTATGAACGAGTGAATTGTGACTAATAAAAAACCCACATATTTGTACCTCATTATATTTGTAAGACAGTGTGATACTCTGAACTCAAAGCACAAAGCTACTGTTCTACAATGTAGGAACCACTAAATAACAATGAAATTGGTAAATACTGCCAAAACAATTCAGTTGTCTGAAATTTATCCAAAAATACACCATCTGCTTTGGGATCTGCTATGATGAGGAATTAAATGTATTTAATGTTCCTGATTTCATGCATCATTTATTTTAGCTAAAACTACATCAAAACCAAACAGCCTATAATTTATCGGATTTATGACACTTATTAACTAAACCAGTGACTAGGAGATCCACAAATCTTTAGCTTTCAATTTTGTGAATGTAAGACATCAAATTAGATATTGATGGATTTGTATATGGAAATATTTACCATGTCATTGGAGCTATCAGTCTTAGGTCCAGTTACTGGCGATGGAATATTTAACTTTGATGGACGGTCAAAGTCAGTCTCATCCCCTTCCTTGACCCCTTCCTTAGTAGTCTCATCTGCAGCAGCCTGACCCTCTAGTTCCTCAGTACTCAACTGGGATTCAGATGATTTGGGACTCAATTCTACTTCAGACAAGCTTGAATCTACTTCCTCTACACCATCTGTAGAGTCTGTTGAAATTAAGTATAATGTAACTGGGCGCAATGTCATCTCTCAAAGATGCTCTTGAAGAGAAATAAAACTACTTCTGTTTGGAAAATTCTAACAAGTATTTTTATACAACCTTGTTGTATCAATTCAAGGAACTGAACAACAATGCAGATGCAATGGAGGAATATCTCTGCATTGTCTCCCCATAACAAATTACATTCTTCTCTTGAATTGGCTTTTACTGAAATCAAGCACTGAAGTAAGTCACAAATGGTGTTAAATGATTTGCATTTTGTTGTTACTAATAAAAAACAAGTTACATTTTTTTTATTGAAAACATAAATAAATGTAGAAAGTTGAAAACTCTGTACCTGTTTCCCTTTTGCGCATGGTGCTGTATCCTAGTGCTACCAAGCTAATAACAAGAATGAAGAGCAAGACACGGAATGGCCCTGTGAGATTAGCAAGATGTAGGAGGAGAATAATCCAGACAGGAACGGCTAAGGTACTCAAGAGACCCTTTGAAGAATCATTCCACCAGAAGATTACTAGGAGTAGATACGCTATGATGATAGTCCACACCTATACAGTGCAATCAAATCTTAGATTGAAATTCTGAACAAAAGACAATAAGTAAAAAGTCATGATTCCCTTAATCTACTGTTATGTTAGAGGAAATAACTAACACTCAGAAGTTTATGGATACACAATGTACACATAGTACTTTATTGGAGCAATCAGATTTGTATGTCTTGCATCGAACTCCTTCTATAGACTACTTCCATAGTGCTCCTTGGATAATTCCTTAACATCACTTATTCTCTACTTGAACAACAGTATTAATAGGAAATCTTCAAGGGCAAAAAACAATGGTTAGTTTGTCTTGACCACCCACACATGAGGGAGTCAAGCTTTCTGTGAATTCAGGATCTGACCATCATGGCAATGAGCCAGTCCTTCTTGGAATTGGGATGTCCATTACATAACACTACACATCCTAACAAACTTACCCACAATGTACTAAAGTATCCCAACCCTTCATACAACACATAGAAGACACCAAGCAAGAATGTCACCACATAATCCAAACACTGGTAGGCCAAATAGGAGAAGGGAAGACCAAATGATACAGCCATCAGCAGAGTAAAGCGATGTGATATCACCTGACCGAGCTGCTCAGAAGCAAAGTTTAACAGGCTGAGAGGGATAGCGATGGTGCCGACAACAAGAGGTGTGCTGGAACTCTCCAATCCTTGAAGCCAACCACCGACATAGCTGTGGCAAAGGGAAGAGGTTATATCTTGACACAATTACAAAAAAAGGTTATAGAAATGTAACTTAATTGCAAAAGCTGTCCATATTACAATATCTCTTAATAAAAGTTGTTGTTATTTGTACATACATGTAAGGGGAATTAAGAGATATAAATATGGAACAGTATGTTTTTATATTTGAATAAAAAGTAAACAACCAAAAGGCTGATACAATTCAAATTTACAAAGATTGAACAACAAAATCTTAAATATAAAGGCTGATACAATTCAAATTTACAAAGATTGAACAACAAAATCTTAAATATAAAATGACATTGATACTCAAGTATAATTGATACAAAGGCAGTGGATCTTTTACAGGTGACGGTAAAATGATCGTAAATACTATTAAACTGATACGGCACTGAACATGTGCATTTACTGTGAGAAACGTTAGTCTGGTTCCACCCCAGGGTTCAGCTTATGCAGAAGTTGCCAAATATCCTGGTTTTTCAATATGTAACATAAAATGTTGGCTACTCGTGTGTGTGTCAGACAGGGCGCTATACGATCTGTCGGTTTATTAGCACTTATGATAATTTTACCAATCGCTGGTTAAATGTCCACTGCCCAATATAAAACTAAAAGGAAGAATAAAAAGTATGACACAAACTTTACAAAGTACTTTAAAGCACCAGCTCCACATTGGTAAATGTTTCCATTCTTTGCTCAAATCAAGATGCTTGTAATAAAAACCAACCTGTGAAAATGTCAGCTCATTTCGTTGTTTCATTTGCAAGAAAACAGTAAAAATGCATTCAGCATTTTTGCACGCATTCCTATATGCAGTGTTTTCATCTCACTGAGACGAAAACTAATTCTGCATCTTATTTCATTTATTATTTAAAAAATTATGACATTTCAGACAGAAATATTTCAAGGAAAGTTGTCTACCATCATTATCTTTATACCATGTAACTTGTAAGGTATATGTAAATCAGTGAACATTTTGTTTTTCCTTTTAGTTTTTTGAACTGGGGCTTTTAACAGTTTAATAAATATTAATAATAGTACAATTAATAAAGAAAAATAAAAACAAAACCACAATAATAAAGGACTATCAATATTTTAAAAATATTACAAACTTCTACTCCCAGACTCCAACATGACCAATTTGTGTTTATCTGTAATAATTATTTAGTTTTAATTAACTGATATAAAACACATCACATTTACAAAATATAGCTTTGTTAGAGGTAGCGCGATATTGACATTTCCTATTCTGGCGCCACACAAAATTGAGTTTTTTTAAATGGACGTTTCTCCGTGCTAACATGACATCTAAGTCTCAAATCACTCCTCCAAGTCGATAAAGCCCTCTTCTTTTACTATATACATTACAATAAAAAAGGAAAAAACATACCTCAATTATCCATGAACCAAAAATATTCAGAGCAGGGTTACCGACGCGACAATCTCGCGAGCGACCATTTTGAAACAAATTACATGTTTTCATGGGGTCACCAATTTGGATTTAAACCGCCCTCTATTGACTTCTAAATGGGAAAATACTGTCATCTATTGGTAGAGAAAGGATTGAAGTGTTCTTGGTGCTTATTACGGCGTCAAAATCGGTGCGAAAATAAGGTTTTCATGTATTTTTTCCTGTTTTTGACCAAAATTTGATTAATCTTCACATTTTTCTGAGAATTTAGGAGTCAAAAAGCATGGGGGGGGGGTTTCTTTTAAACTTATACCGGTAAAATCCTTGATCCTTTTTGATAAAGAAAACTTGGTTTGTGATCCTGCGCAAGAATGCGCAAGGGAATTGTGGAGATTTTAAAAAGCAGCAGCCTTGAAAAAAGTTGATAAGAATGAGTGATACGCTATGCTAGGATAAAAGTTAGGTATGTTTTAGGTTAGCACTAGAGCAGTCACATTGACACTATTCATTGACGACCAGCAGAGACCAGAAGAAGTGTCCCAGGAGTTTGGTGCCTTCTTTGGGAGGCGTAACTCATAAACGAAAACACTTATGGCAATGGCGATTGCACCATTGAATTTCTCCAGTCAAGACCTTTAATTTGATGTATAGTTTGACCATATTTGAAAAAAAAAAAAAAATTTGCTATAATATTGCTACAAAATAATGAAGGTCAGGTACCTTGTCAGTGTGTACTTGAATGGATAGAGCGCTGTTCCGCATAACACTGCCCACAACAATGGCCTCAGGAAAATCTCCAGCACAAAATACACTGCCACCGCAGCACCACAGAACAACACAATAAACAAGACAGTGGCAGCATTATAGAAGGCTTGTTTAAGTGCCTTTTCGTGGCCCTGCGGAAGGAAAGTGTTCAAAACGCTGTCAAAAGGCGAGCGCAAGTCGCCACCATCGCCCGACGTACTCGCCATGTTTGGAAAACAGTACCTGGAGAATTTTTCATTTAGTAATCTGGTACCTGGATATTCACATTAAGCATAACGCTGCATTTGTTGCAGTGCCAGACTAAACCAGCCGTAGTATTCAACGACTCTTTTATGTTCCAAAACTGTTAAACAGCCGTACATTATGTCCATGTCACGTTTACTGGGAATCAGTTTCATAAAGAGAATGATATACCTCCATGGTAATATGAAGGATTGGATCAATGTATTTAGTTTTTGCTTTTCACCAACCTATGCTTTTTGTCACTTATATCATATTTTCCCCCTAAAATATGACATCTTACCGCACATTTGCTGGTAAATAGAGGTTTTCTGTTTCTGCATACACACATGAACTAATCTCAAATGAGAATTTTTAGTGAACTAGTTCAGCTTGTTTTAAAGTTCAACAGGAAAGTGTATTTTTAAGACTTACCCGTATACCTTATTTTGTCTACGTCTATTCTGTATATATACAAAACATTTAGTAAAGACTTATTCTCACTGTATCTTTATGTTAAAAAGAACACTTACAACGACAATGAACAACCACTGAAAAATTAAGTTTCATAATCAGTTTAATATATCTTCAGAAATAAATATAAAAACAAATCACTTAATTCAAAGTTTGTTTTGTAACAAAAAAATTACAAATCTTGCCTTACCAAAGTTTGACAAAACAAGATTTTGTCTGGGCTTGTAGATGGCAAAAAATAATGAAATGAACACATTTAATATAAACATGGTTGATTGACTTAAGGCTTCATCAGTTAAACAAACTCTAGCCTGGCTCATCTGAAGCAAGTCTCTTATCAACGTTTAAACCCAAAGTAAAATGCTGTTGTTGATATTGTCCAAGAAATGTATCCAACCATAGGTCTAGGAACTATTGCATAACTAGAATAACTACATGTAAAAACATGGAGTGAAGGATCAATGGTTGCCACTGGTATCATGACAAATGTGTTATCTGTAGCAAACAATGGATGATTCCTTCAAGTTCATACCATTAAGTTTCAAGTAGGACACCACTTGGGTTTCTTTTTGTCCCAGTGCCAGTAAAGATGATTGCTTTTTGTATCTTGGTAATTCTTTGACTGATGAGATATCTTCATCCCTCATCATCGAGGTCAACAGGACTCTCTTCACCCGGACTCTTATTTCCTTTATTCTTATTCCTCTCCATCTTGGCAATCAGATCTGAGGTGAAAAACACAAAAGTTATCTAACCTTGTCACTGACTGAACATCTCTTAAATAACAGATTTATTTTTATGCAATTAAAATGCACAATCAGCTTCAGACAAAAACTCCTACCATTCAATGTATATCCAACTATCCATGCAGTATGATTATTAAGAATGGTCTAAACAAAATCAAATCAATAGGATATTACCTCTTGCAACATTAAAGAGTCCGTTTGTTTGTTGGCTACACACAAAACATCTCTTGCTCTTCTTATAGTGTTTGAGGGCACACTTTTCACAGAAGTAATGTTTGCACCTGTCAATAATTAATAGGAGAATTAGAATTGCTCTCATCAAAAGTTCTGTAAATACTCTTCCAAGTTCAATCCTCCGCTAAGGAGGAATGCACATTGTGTCAGAGAAGAGTACTTATTCCCATCCCCCCCAACCTGATTTAAAGCAAACATAACATAAAACGTAACTGTGAGTTACTGTATAACTTATGACATGAAGAACAAAAATGAATACTTAAAAAGTACAAACAATAAAACAACTCTTGCCTATTTGAATGGTTTTTCTCACAAAACAGAGATAATGAATGTAATAACTTTACAATAATTTCAGAATACAAAGACTTGATATCCTTCAGAAAAAATGACTTAGATAAACATAAACAAATACAAGAAATAGAAGACGATTACTTTGTAACTACTGGATTCTCAAATGACTTTCTGCAGATGAAACATTTAAAAGGAAGATCCTCGTCATCGTCACTGTGGATCTCATACTTGCTCAAATCTGCAACAATCAAATGAAACAAGAAGAGTTGTTAGTATCTCATTTCTAGGCACCAGTGGAGTAACCAGAAGGGATGAGCCCCCCGCCCCTTCTCCCGCTTAGAGCGATTTACCCCATCCCATCAGATTTTCATTCAAATCAATCTGTGAACTTTACAACCCAATCGTAATATCTAAAAGGAAATGCACACACCACATAATTTCCAGTATTTGCTCTTTTTGAATGCTGTGGTTAGTCGTCAGTGCATGCTCACATAGGTTACAGACCATCTGCTTCGTAATGCATAGATTTATGGTTCAGTACATCAACTTTATATATTATAAATAATTAGTAGAGTACAAAACCCCTAAATTAATTCCTGACCCCTGCCTGCCGCCCCAACCCCCAAAGACCCAGTAGTGAAACTAGGTTTAATTCCTGACCCCTGCCTGCCGCCCCAACCCCCAATGACCCAGTGGCGTAACTAGCTTTAATTCCTGACCCCTGCCTGCCGCCCCAACCCCCAATGACCCAGTAGCGTAACTAGGTTTAATTCCTGACCCCTGCCTGCCGCCCCAACCCCCAATGACCCAGTAGCGTAACTAGGTTTAATTCCTGACCCCTGCCTGCCGCCCCAACCCCCAATGACCCAGTAGCGTAACTAGGTTTAATTCCTGACCCCTGCCTGCCGCCCCAACCCCCAATGACCCAGTGGCGTAACTAGGTTTAATTCCTGACCCCTGCCTGCCGCCCCAACCCCAAATGACCCAGTGGCGTAACTAGCTTTAATTCCTGACCCCTGCCCGCCCGCCCCAACCCCCAATGACCCAGTAGCGTAACTAGGTTTAATTCCTGACCCCTGCCCGCCCGCCCCAACCCCCAATGACCCAGTGGCGTAACTAGCTTTAATTCCTGACCCCTGCCCGCCGCCCCAACCCCCAATGACCCAGTGGCGTAACTAGGTTTAATTCCTGACCCCTGCCTGCCGCCCCAACCCCCAATGACCCAGTGGCGTAACTAGGTTTAATTCCTGACCCCTGCCTGCCGCCCCAACCCCCAATGACCCAGTGGCGTAACTAGGTATAATTCCTGACCCCTGCCCGCCTGCCCCAACCCCCAACGACCCAGTGGCATAACTAGGTTAAAATTGTTGGGGCACACAAGGGGGTGCAACACTTTTTCTATGGGGGGCACTTTTGGCCAATTAAAACTGTAGTTTCCGTCTGTATTTTTCCTAAACAAGTCCTTTCAGTGCTCTTGCTATGCCGTTAATACTATTTTTTATAAAACAATATTATGTGGAAGTAAACAAAATACATTTTCCGTGTGTAAATAACAAAAAAATAATTTTAAAAACATTGAATTTACAACATAAAAGCTTATAAAATAATAACATTTTACTCTGGTATTTGTTAACCTAATAAGTCCAGATTCAAATGGGGGGGGGGGGGGGGGAGGGCACAGACATTGCTTGGGGAGTTACACCACTGACCCCACCTCCCCCAAATGAATATATCTAATTACACCATTGCTATTGATTATATTGGGATGTTACATTACAGATTCACAGCCTTCTTCTCCCCACTCCTCTATGAATAACGAACCTTCATCCTGGTTGAATTTTCCAGCTTCCCATTCCCTTTCCAACTGCCATCCAAACTTGTAGTCTGATCGGTCATGCATAAACTTGCAGCTGTCTCCAAATCCACAAAACCCGGTTTCCTTGTAATCTTTACAAATATCTGGAGCATAATCCCATCTTGTAGTAGCCCTTAGATTAGCTGGAGCTCTCATCGGACCCTTTCTGTGTTAGAAATGAAATGGAATAAAAAATATGAATGAGTCATAAATTGGCTACTAGTGATGATGGTTTATCAGCACAATGACTTGTGGTTTTCACATCTTAGTAGTGACCTGGGGTTGTATGATTTATAAACCTTAATCAACAGATGCGAACTACATCTTTAAACCATTGTTGCCCTTAGCCAAGCACTGTGGAACCTTTGTAAGAGGATCTTACTCCCGTTAAACTACTGTACTGCATATTGACCCAATTCACCTGACGCCATCATCACAATAATCATGGTTGCGTCATTTTGGAAGTCAATATAGTGTGTAGTTAAGCTGACGCCGCGTTTACACATATACCTACTGACTTCCAAAATGATGAGCATGGCACCGACGCGTGATGTGCGTGGGAGGGGTCAATAGCTGATTTCTTTTAATCAAGCCATTTTATATGAAAATGTCTTACTCAATTCACTTCAAAATAAACTTGAACTATGACTACCTGACATGTCCACTAGATGCATTTCCCTGTGCTGTGTCTCTCTTCTCAATGTATGTATGATAATTGTTGATGCCTCTGTAAATCTTGTCATCCTCCTTATCTTTTAGTTCCTGAAATAAGGTTTAAGACAATGAAGCTTATTACTCTGCACTCATCTATTCCTTGACTACAATTATTCTCAAATCAGGGGAACTTACCTTGTTAATCTCTTGCTTCTTTTCAAAGATTGCCTGAGCATCTACAGCATTGTCAGTATCAATGTTAACTGTCGCTGTAGCGCCTCTATCATCAGGCCCTTCTGGTTTCTACAAATAATGCAAGTAAAAAGTGATCAGATTCATCATAATTCTTAGTACAGAACTGTGATTTGATCAACAATCCTAAAGAAAAAGCTTGGTATTTCTTTGGATGAAGGGAAAAAAGCCTCTTGACATATTTCGACAAAGCATTAATGCATGGGGCACAAGAGTACAGATTTCTCTCACAGACAACAGATGACAAACAGATACTAATGCATCACTCAGGGCAACTAAGACATGGAGTATGGGATGCTGCACAAAAGATATAGTCATACCGCCGATCTAGTTGATTGGTATGAAACCCTGAAGTCCTTCTCTTCTGATATGTCATTGTCACTTCCGCTACTGTAGTCAACTTTCTGTCGCTCTTGAAGTCTTTTGGTCTAAAACAATAAAGTAGACAGGATAAATGGAAAAATGTATTAAATAACAATTTGCATGAACACCATAAAAACAGTAAAGAATGGGTCACATGCATTAGGATGTTGTTTTTGTGTTGGACATCCATCATAATTTACAATGTCCCCTAGGCACAAATTCCTCTAAATTACCTTTTGTTTGAGTGGGTTACTCAGTAGTTCTGATCTTCTCTCTTTCCTAACCACTGCACTGGCACCATCGTCACCACTACCTTTAAAAGGTAAGGAACAAAAAAGTTTCATTTCAAAAGACCGTCTGCCATTTACTGCTGTATATCAGTTCATTGAGCGGCAGTTTCTATCAACTTTAGATTACAAGTATGATATGCAAAATGTCTCAAAAATGTAACTTGTATTGTCCACACTGTCACTGGTGGTTAGCATGGCCATGGTTAGTGAGTCGAATTAGTTAATAAAATAATAAAGTTCTTCCTCTTTACATATTACATGTGTTACAAATATACAATTTTTATTCTTTCTTTATTTTCGTATTCTTTATCCTATTTAAAATGGTAATAATTAATTATTTTAAACTTAAATATAATTATATTTTGTTGACAGTCTTGATGATTATATTGGTAAAATACTAGTGCATTAGTGATTTATAGTGTTATACTGAAATTGAGACTTGTTTAACTTTTGGTCGTCACTATCGACAGGAAACTTTAACCTCAACATGATGAAAGCACAAAGTGTGGATTTCAGAATAAGAGGTCCTGGTCCCCGTGAATCTCGTCCCTTCACACAGTAAATGGGAATAAAAATTGGTGATCGGAAATAGGTATCCATCGGAAATGGGTGACGGCACGATACATTACTTTGTCATGAGACATTAGTCAATTTGTTATACCGAAATTGAGACTTTTTATGAACCTTTGTTGGGCGTCACTATCGACAAGAAACTTTATTTTTAACATGTTGAAACCTGATGAAAGCACAAATTGTGGATTTCAGGGTAGAGGTACTGCTTCTCGTGGATCTCACCCATTTTCACGGTAAACGGGAATACAAATTGGTGATCAAAAATAAATAGGTACAAGGTACAACTTTACACAAGATACTTTACAACACAAGATACGAAAATAAGAAAGTGTCTACACACATAACAATTAACATGTCTATCGGAAATGACGGGTGACGGCACGACAACTGTACAAATCTTTGCCTCTATTCTCTAAATAGTTTTAGATTCACAAGTTGACTTCACCTTCCTCACTGTCACTTGTCTTTCTTTTCCTCGACTGAGCTAGACGGCCTCTTTTCTTGAACCCAAATGTTGTTTTCTGCGTTCCCTTTTGCTCGGAATCTGCCATGTTTAGGTCTGGTCCCGATGATACTGAATTGATTTGCTATACCGCCCTCTATAGTTTTTAAACGTTGAATACAGCGTTCATTTCTTCGAAACCCACACACACTCAAAAAGAGAGTCCAAGCCGCAAAACAGCAGAACAGCGGCGTAGGGAAGGCACTTTCTTTCGGGGGTGTGGAAGCCTAAATTTGCTGACTGACATTATCAAATGAAAGTAAAAGCACAATGACATGGGACTCACCAACATGTGGGGGTTTGGGGCATAGCCCCCGAGCGCTCATGAGGTATTTCGGTGATTCGAAGGTTTAAAATGGCCCTCAGATACCTGGCATTAGATGACTCATTCGAAATGCAAGCTTTGAAAACTGCCATTTTTTGTGTATCCCCTGTTGGAGTGAATTCACATAATTTCTACTTGGGTCCAGGGGGCAAAGCCCCCGGATGTTCTACGGTTTTAAATGTTTTCAGGGCTAAGGAGGACCGTCAAGTTGCCGAAAATAGACGTTTAATTTTGAAATTCAAACTTTGAATAAAATACTTTGGACTCAGAACAAATTCCCTACTGTTGGAGTTTATATGGGCAACACTTCTGACGCTCTATAGGCTTTCATAAATAATAGGCCGTTGCAATTGTCCACTTCTGGACAATTGCAATTGTCCACTTCTGGACATTTGCAACGGCCTATTCTACGATCTTCCAGACGGGCACCTTTCAAAGCTGCAGATCAAAACTCGGCTGCACTGACTTGTGACGAAGAAGGGAAAGTTTGAACACATATCACTGCTGTTTCAAGACCTCCACTGGTTGCCTATACTTGTGACTGTCTTTCAATGCCTGTATGGATCAGCACCCAAATATCTCAAAGTAATGATCCAACCATACAACCCCCAAATTACTCTCCTCTCACAATCAAAGAACTTGCTGGTCCCAGTTTATTCCAATACTAAATCATATGGAGGGAGGGCTTTCCAGGAAATAGCTCCGGACTTATGGAACTCACTGCCACAGCATTTGAGGGATGAAACAATTTCGATGCTTTTAAGGAAAGCACATAATTGTTTAATCTGTAGATTATAATTTGTATAGTTTCTTTTGTAAACTGTTAAGCGCATTGAGGTTTCTTTGAGTTATGAACTGCGCTCTATAAGAATCACCTATTATTATTATTATTATTATTTTAGTGTTTAATTCAGAGCGTATATTTCCGCACGTTTCCGAGAATATTAAATTTGGTAATTCAAAGTTTGACTTCTCACACTACAAGGATTAAACTAAAATTTCAGTCGGCAAATCTCTAGACTTGCCGAATGGAATTGTGTTCAGTCCGAGCCCTTACTCGGGTAAAGTTTGATGCTCAATTTGCCGACTGTGGCTCTAAATGCCGACTTAGGAAAAATATTGGGGTGTCACCCCCCCCCCCCCCCCCCCAACAACCCCCCGGTCGCTACGCCGCTGGGGACGAAAAACATTACGAGAAACAACAATCCTACATGAAAGTTTTCATTCCCTCGTCAAAATACTCTGCAGGTCGTGATCATAATATGCCTTACATCAGACAGAAAATGTATAACGGGCGCCGCCTGGAACGAAACTTGCCAATAGACCGATTGTGCAACCCGCGTCACGTGACCACTTTAGGGTATAAAATGTAAACACACACGACATCCTCCACAGGAAAGGGTGGTACGGTACACGATGATTGATGCATTTAGTTTATTCGATCGAGGCTTTTCTTGCTCGAAATCTGTGAAAGATATTCCAGAGTTTGTACCAGAGACCTTCAAGTGGCTGAATAAAGCCAGTAAGGACAGTTCCAGCAAGTCTTGAAAACTGTAAAAGTACCGTATAAATGTGTACGATGTGTACAGCGCACGACGGAACGTTAGGCCAGACGACCGCGATCACCACACACTTTTCAACACAACAATTTCAAAGTTTTGAAGCTGAAATCCTCCAAAGAAATTGCTTTCCAAAACTGTGTGATTCCTTTGCCTATTTGAAATTCTGCAAGGCTAGGTCTTAATGCTCACTTTTCCAACGTTGTTTAACCGGTTTATTTTTATTATTATTATTATTATTATTATTTTTATTATTATTATTTTATTTTACGGTTTTACAGTGATTTAGGCCAACATTACAAACAATAACAGACGGATGACTACATAATAATCATCCGACGCCGGTATAGTGCATGGCTAAAAAACCCCACTATTTTTAGTAGAATCCTGTTAAATTATGAATCAGAGATGTGATTTAAATTAATGCCACAACATACTACTTTAAATAAAGGGGCTGATTAACTAATTTATCACTTAACAAAAGTAAAATCGACCGTTTTCGAACTCACTCTTTGTCACGGCCTATCTCTTTACACGTATTTTGCCATCAGCTGTACGGCGTTATACCCAATAGGGGTTCACGTGACCACATGTCAACATTGTTGTGCAATCGGTATATCTGCATTGATTAGGGCCGGAAACAAGCTTGGCCGGAAATAGGCCTAAATAGCATTCCGTGCACGGTCCATCTTTGCATGCGCCACCGACAGGGCAATGTTTAATAAACACAACATCATTTCACCCATTACCATTCGAACATTATCAGGAAGAAAAATGTATGAAAACCCGAAACCACTCACGTTTACTTTCCCCAAAATGCTGTATATTGTTGCTTTTATTTAGCATATATCCATTTTTTTTGGGGGGGGGGGGGGGGGGGTCAAAAAGGGGGGGGGACATTTGATATGCTTTCCCCCACTCTAAAAAATGGGGGGGGGGGGGCATCCCCCCGTCCCCACCAATCGACGCCCTTGATCTCATGGTGGATATGGTGGACACAATACTATGACACTATTTGGGTAAATTTGTCTGTATACACCCAAATCAAACAGTACACTCCAATAGTGTCCACCATGTCTCACATTTTGAAATAATGGTAGACACAATACTATAACACTATTATAGCTTGGGTATTCACCCACATCAAACAGTGTGCTCCTAAATAGTGTCCACCTTGTCTAAAAAAGGCTAATGCATTTTGAGATGGACGCAATTAGATTTGGGTAAATTTGTCTGTATTCAACTACCAAACACTGTGCACTTCTAGTGTCCACCATATCTCATAAAGGCTAATTGGCAGTCTTTAGACATTTTTTAAGGTCTAAATTTGTCATAGCTTGTGTCTGAAACCCAATGCGCATGAATGTGCACGTCTTTAGTATACGACACACCTACCTTGGTTTGTAACATAATTTATTTATTATTATTTTTAATGACATTACTACAAACCATTGTGTGCTAATACACATCGCAACTCATCAACTTTATTATAATAAAAACATCTTAAAATTATCACCAATCAATATGCAAATCACTTCTGAGAGTTTTTTTTTGATTTACAGTCCATTCTATTTTGAAACCATTGGTTACATCTGTCGCAACACTCGAAATGCACCTAGAGTCCATAAGGAGGTCGTACGATGGTAGTATTGAATGATCATTGAGTTTGTCATTGTTGTTTTCTGACCATGTACATGTACATACTATTATGAAAGCAAGCTATACGTCGCTAACGTTTAGTTTTAAAGCTGTGATGTTATTTTAAAATTGTACATTAGAGAGCAAAACACCACCCTTGAGAAAGTAAATGAGCAGAAACACTATTCATATCATTTTGTTATTTGTATTTGCTTTGTGCAAAATAAAATTGCATTTTTTTCATCAAAAAATGATTGTAGATCAGATAACATTAACCTTTTAATTTAATTTTTTACCTGAAAATGGAATCGACCACAATAAAAGGATGGGTTTAAGGTTTGTTTATAACGTAATCCGTAAGTTTCGAATAAGCTTACAGTTTCTAAACAAGGTTTGGTACAGGTAGCGTGTCTGTGTAATTCAACCTTTCCATTATTCCTCACAAAGGATACTTTTCACTTTTTCTCAATTCCATTTTGAGAAAGTAGAAATATTAACAAGACCCATTTCTGACAATGACGTAAAGACGAACAATCCGCACCTGCTTTACAGTAGATTCGTCTAGAATTTTTTTTAAACTCACTGTAAATAGCACAAAAGGTTCTTACAGAAAAAATGGAGCGACCACCAAGGACGCAATAATATGTGCAGAAGAATAAAATACCATCAAATCGATAATTTAAATTATACACGAGACATCGCATTTGAAAATCTATATTCCGTTAGATCAGCTTGAAGGCGCCAGAAGGTAATTAAAAAAGGCAAGGAAATTCAAATACATATATTATTCGTGTAATTTGGAAATCTTTAAGTAAAACAAAAACAAAAAAATTCACAAATCAACCAGGGTTTTTAGTAACCTTTTATTTATTTCAAGACATTATTATTATCATCATTGTTCTATTGTTGTTCTTGCTGTTGATGTTGAAGTTGTTGCTGTTGCTGTTGTTGTTGCTGTTGCTGTTGCTGTTGTTGCTGTTGTTGTTGCTGTTGATGTTGCTGTTGCTGTTGCTGTAGGACCCATTCAACCCAAGGGTTGGGTTTCAAGGAGCTGTGAGTATATACAACTACACATTGATATGTTAAAATACATGTAAACAACAGACACAAAAACCCCAATCAAAACACTTAAATGAAATTAATTCATTATGACAGAGATAAAATATCCACTAAAAATAAAAAAGCCGAAATGGTAGAGTATGAAGAAAAATGAATACACAATAGAGTGTATAAATTATAACCTAAAACGTGAGTTAATCCAGGGGATCTAAAAATAGAATACATCAGAATAATAATAATAATAAGCCTGACTTTATCTTCTTTTGTCTAAAAAGACATTAAGGCAATCGATCGAACTCGCTTGGAACGATAAAGAAACTAATTAAAAATAATCACTTCGTAGGCAGGGGTGAAAGATGGAGAAGAAAGGGGTTCAAGGTTAACCGGTTTCAACCCCTTGTCCACGCCTGTGCTCTCAATAAATTAATAGACCCAACCGAAGTAGTGTTTGAGTTGATTTTTAAAAGTGACGTGCAGTCTCGGACAGAAGCAGGTTGCACGGACCTTCCTTGGCGACGGACAGTGCTTATTTGTGACGTCGTGCTAATTGCGTTGCCAATGAAAATAACAAGTTGAATTGAAACACTAAATAATCAAATTCAAAATTCTCAGTATTAGAACATCAATCGTTTAAAACAGCACTATTAAGAATACTCGGGTTGTTCCGGGAAGATCTTATTTGGATAGAAGGAAGAAATTGTTCTGACAATATTATTTTTTGATAACCGAAGAATAGAGAGAAATTTGTGAATTATTATCGATGGAGATGGGGTTTGTTCGGATAAGAATAGTTTGTCTGAATTTCCTGACTATTCTGTTAATGACCTCTAAAGGAGAAACTGCAGGTAAGTGTCTTTGTGCAGATGATAAACTCATAGTCAGTTTATTATTTTACCTATGTGTTTTAAAATTGTCAGGGACTCTTAAGTTTTCTTCGTCTTTTGTAAAGAATGTTCTAATTGGAAAACAATTTGAATTAGTATAATAAAATGTAATTTGAAATTAATAATTTGCTCAAATTTAATGACGTGCCTTGAAGTTGTCGGTTTGTTAGTCATTTTTATTCTAAGTCAATGGATGTTCCTCTTGTGGTTCCAATATCGTATCGATATCACTCACGCACTGACAGTTTGTATTTATAATTTGCTTCTGAAGATAGTGTCATAACAGAATTATTAACAATTGAGAATGAATAATGGATTTAAATAAACTGGTTGGTTCTCTTTTTGTTTCTAAATTAACTGATAACACAACTTGTTCACTAATAGTCAAAATCCAAATAATACATGAAACAGTTTTAAAATGAATGTGACAATAACTGATTTGTAGCTCAAATAGGCATTCATTAACAATTGCAAAATGAACCAGGAAATGATAACAATAACCAAGACAATAGTTACATAACTGCCCAATTCTCTATAATTTGCCAGTCCAAGACACACATATCCTGTGTGCAAACCATTCAGGCAGCTTCGACAAAAGCACGTAATTGCACAATAATTGTTCTATAATTTGTCAGTCCAAGACGCCGATCCCGTGTCTGCAACTACCGGTCGGGCAGCTTCGCCCACGGTTTCTTGTTCCGACATCCACGGTGACTCGTTTAGTCATCCTGACAAGCCTGGAGTATGTTACCTCTTCATTACGGACTCTAAGATGTATTTCTTGGATGCAAGGACCAAATGTCAGGGGTTGAACGACAGTCTTGGATGGGACGTAGCTGATATTGAGGATGAAACGGAGAATAAAATTATCCAAAATGCCATCAATACCAATACGTCGTAAGTTATCTCGAAAATTTAATCTGCTTGATATTACAGGTTTTCCCGATCATTTTCGTCAAAAAGGCAACCTATTTCACTGCCATGCACTCATATAAAGCGATTTCGCCTCTTCAGTTGATACCAAAATTGAAACCGTCATTCAGTTTAAATTTGAGGCATGGAGTTTATATTCAATTAAACTTTTAAAGGGACACACCGGCTTACTGTTTACCTAATTTAGTGATGTGGAATAACAGACAATAATATTTAAATGGTTGTTGTAAAAAACAAAAATCATCAAAATATCACGTAATTAACGAAAAATGTGTAAAAAACAAAACACGGTCAAAGGTCAGCTTATACGCTTTTCCAGCAGTTGCAACTGTCAAGTTTACGTGACAATGTTGTAAGTAGACTGGTGCTCTGTATAAGTATGAATTATTACAACAACGAGGCGTGGGGATCCAGACTTCATATCCATCCAGCACAAATTCACGTGTAAATAACAAATACATAGTCGTCGTCGTGGTGCTGTATACGTCTGATTATTCAGACATAGCACGCCCTATTATGCTCTTCCAGCCTCCCCCCCCCCCTCAAATGTCAGTGATTCTGCCTCTTGTACAATTTTCAAATTCACGTGTAAATAAAAAACACATAAACGGACAGTTTGTATTCTGTGTACGACGAACTGGACGAACTTACTTGCAATGGAGAACGTTTCTTCGACATCGACGAATCGGTACAAAAAAACATCGCAAGGAAAAACCAGAAGGCGGTCCGATCCAACGAAAAGTAAAAAGTGAAAAAAAACAAAAAAAAACACGATAAATGCAAAGGGAAAGCCAGCATGTGCCAAGCGAGCCTCCCGCCTTCTCTGCAAACGGATTGCCTTTCTCCTGGCCGAGCTTTAGCGATGGCATTCTCCCGTTTTTCGGGCGATGACTTCACTGGCCGGCCGCAGCCACCGCCACCGTTTTTTTTTTATTGTTGCGGCGATTGGGGGTGGGGGGGGGGGGTATGCAGTTATCATAGAAGTAGATAGATCAGCTGTATGGGATAAACCATGGAGGTAGAAATTAGTCTAATTTCTACCTCATGGATAAACATTCCTTGTCGTCGTCCCGCGTGTGTGTAACGCAGGCAACACGTTACAATAGTTAGGGGATAATAGCTAGGGGTAAAACAGTCGTAAAAAAAACGTAATTGTTGGTCTGGCACCCTACCCCTCCGGCAAGCCCCTAAGCTTACGGCTAGACCGGCAAGCCGGGGAGTTCATGCCCCGGGGTTTGTCTCTCTGGCCCCACGAGACACGGCACCGGCTGCACGGGATATGCCCCCAAGGTTTACGTTCCGCTAGCTCCCACGCTGGTGCGCCGTAAAACACGCTTCGGTTGCACGGACTCTCTAAATGCGAATATTACGTTCGATTTTTCATCATTGTTTACAAATTGTATCAATAATCTGAATACACAGTCTTTTTTGTCAAATACTCATAAATAATTGTAAAAATAAAGATTAAAATTTGGTTCAGTAATTTACTTTTATACGGCTGGAAGTAAAACTAACTCCGAAGATCACGTGATTTATCCGAACCACTTTTTTGGTTCGGATAAATCGTTTTTTGAAAAATGCTCGAAAACGGCAAAATTTGATGGTTTCTTGTAGGAACCATTCTTCTCCATTCCTGGAAGACCTTTTAAGTCATATGTTAGCCTATTTTGTAGCCCAAATAGCCCAACGAAGCCGATGTGTACCTTTAAGTCGTTCTTTTCAGCAAAACAAAACCGGCCTTCAATTTTGTAGAGTAGACGCAACTACTTCTGCGCAGCAACGTAGTAAAGGGGTGGGGTGGGGTGGGGTGGGGTGGGGGGTGGCACGTGCCCCCACAAATTATCAGTGTATACCCCAGGTGCCCCCATGAAAAAAATCCAGATACATGTAATTCATTAAAAACATGGCTGCTGCCCCACCCACACTGAAAAGCAAAGCCCCCACAAAAAATCTTGGTTATACGCCGCTGTTTCTGCTGAGTTCGAGTGGATTGTTAAATATGAATGGTAATCTTGTTCAGATGCATGACGCAAGAGAACAAATATTGCCTACACATCAAGTGAAATAAAATGACTGTTTTAAGGAGCTTTTAATTTCGTGTGAAGGAAATAACATGACGTTTAAACTGACAAAAATGACCGGGAAAACTTTATTATGTTATATAGGAAGAATAAGATTAAATTACATACAAAAACAGTCTTGTAAACGCGTTCCGTGATGATAGTTTAATCAAAACTAGGAACAAGTTCATTTACATACAAATCAATGAACACAACATCCATCCAACCAAGCTATGTATGTCATAAAAGGTGGTCATGTATGTAAAAACAGCGAAAATGATTATGCTTTGTCGCAACTTTGTGCTCGTTCATACGTTCTTATTTTGATTGTTGCAATTGGAATAAGAAATAGTGATTTCGGGTAGTCTAAAACCTACAATTTCAGGACTTGGCATGACTAGGTTACAAGCAAAACTATTTCTCTGGAGTTCTAATGACGGTAGGGGGCCTATAACATTTTATTATGGGCTTTCAGATTGAAATTAGTTGCTGCTTTTCAATTTTTGTCAATTAAGGTTTCCCCCCTGCACAATGCCAAGGGGAAACTGTTTGTGGGGTATTCTGCAATTACTCCATTTTGTACGACACCCCCATTTATTTAGTACACAGAATCTAACCAAAATCAGTCTTGGATCGTCAAAATCAGTCTGAGCTGACTTTGGTTCTAGCTTCTTTTGACTTAAAGGCCCAGTACAATATTGTTAAAGTGCACAAATCAAGATAAGTGATAAAACCGCAAGCTGTGAAAATTCAGCTTATTTGTTGTTTCATTTGCCAGAACATAGTAAAAATGCATTCAGCATTTTTGTGCGCATTTCTAAAAGCAGAGTTTTGGTCTGAGACGAAAATTAATATTGGATTATATTTTCATTGATTATAAAAAAAATAAGTAAAAAAATTACCGTTTTCTTTATACTTTGTAAGGGAAAGGTAAATCTATGAACTTTATGTTTTCTTTCTTACCAATGTTGAACTGGGGCTTTAATCTGATGCTTATCTGACCGTGCACTGGACCCCATCATGGAACATTTAGTTAAATTTGAGTTAAATTGCTTTATTTACACAGTGCCACGAATGAGTTTTGGATTGGCCAAAACGATTTGGAAACAGAAGGTTTGTGGCACTACCTCAACGATAGCTCCAATACGTGCGGCGCCTCTGTTTATCTTAACTGGTACACAAGTCAACCCAACGGAGGCAGGACTCAAAATTGTATGGTGTACTTTTACAACCATGACGGGACATTTCAAGACAGGAAATGTGACGACCAATATTACACAATTTGCAAGGTTAAAATAACATCAGGTAAATTATTAAGTTTTATCAAAAAAAAACAACATATAAAAATCCTTCCAAAATAAAAACAGACTTTATGCTTTGAATTGTCTATATAAATTTTTAATATTGGCTATCAAATTTATCAGGATTGATGTCAAAATTGTGTTGATTCTTTTAAATGAAAATTGGTTTGAAAAAAAAAAAACCAAAAAAATAACACAATATAACTTTTATCACATTATTATTGTTTCAGCGGCGTAGCCAAGGGGGGGGGGGGGGGGGGCGGGGGGGGGGGGCGGGGGGCTGGGGCACGTTCCCCCCCATAAATTTCCAGTGCCCCCAGGTGCCCCCATAAAGAAAAGTGGTTACATGTAATTCATTAAAAAACATGGCACCTGGTCCCCCACTGAAAAAATCCTGGCTATGCCGTTGTAATGTTTATATAAAACCTGTAACCATTTCTAAACTACCGTTGGTTATTGCTACTTTCATGTATTTTAGACACAGTTCCAACATGTAGCACTGCTTTTAGGGCAGACACATCGACAGATGCACCAGACGGTAAGAGTTAATCAGATAAATGATTCTAATCAATTCATATTACTTTAAACTTGAACAAACTTGACCAATGTTTACAAGCCATCACGTGACCTGTAGTGGGTATTACGTCATCTGAGTTGATGGCAAACTAACTACGAGCAAATACATGCTGTGATCGACAGAGTCTCACAAACAGTCGGCTTTTGGTAATAATAACACAGTTACTGAGCCATTTTATTAGATTTATATTATTGTGACATTGATTATAATGACATTACTGTTTCTTAAACTGCCAGTATTCTACTATATACAAAAGAGGTTTATTTTGAGTTATGCACTGCCGGCGTCGGACGACGGTGTAGCCACCCACCTGTTATTTTGTTTGTAATGTAAATCACTGTAAAGAAAAGGTAAAGAACGTTGCAAAAGGGAACATTGCGGAATTTGAATAGACAAAGAATCACACAGTTTTAGAAAGCCTTTTCTTTTGATGATTTCAGCTTCAAAATTGTGAAATTCTGTGTTGAAAAGTGTGCGATCGCGGTCGTCTGCCCGGCCCAATTGGAACTGTCCTGGAACTGTCCTTACTGGCTTTATTCAGCCACTCGACGCTCTCTGGTTCAAACTCTGGAATATTTTTTCAGATTTTGAGACAAAAAAGCCTCCATCGAATGAACAAATGCAACAATCATCATGTACCGTACCGTACTTTCCTATGGAGGGCGTTGTGTTTCTTACGTTTAAAACCCACTACAGGTCACGTGACATGGAGAGCGCAATCGGTATATTTAAAGATAATAATCTTTATGTTGATGTGGTTAAATTTAATTAATACACCAGTGATGGAGGTGAAGGTCTTTGTCGTCCTCTTATCCCAATAAATAATATTATAATCCTTTGGGATATTAGTGATAGCAAAGGCAAAGACAGGTTTGTTTCCTAAATTAAACCATTCATTACAATTTGAACGTCTTGGACCGAAAAGAAACCCGGGGGTGTCACACACCTCATACCCCGGTCAAAGTATACCAATTTCTCATTATTGGCTCAAATTCTACCAAGTTAAAAACAAACCCGACTTAATCACACTCCTGACTTTTTCTTCCAAACAGAATGTCTAGACGTATGGCCCCTTGCATTCAGCAATCCTTCGGTGCCTGGAGTGTGTTACGCCAGTGAAAACTACGTCAAATTTTCATTTGATGAAGCTTTAAGTTTCTGTTCAGGACTTGGGGATTCTTGGTCGGTGGTGGACATAGAAGATGAGGATGAGAATACTTTCTTGGAGGTGTGGAACAGAGATACCTTTCCGTAAGTTGAAATGACATATAAATGAATACAATAACAAACGATAACATTTACTATCTTCTCTAGAAATCAAATGGAGCAAATGTTCTTCTTTTTACTTTACAGTGGTAACAATGGCTACTGGATTGGTCAGAATGACCGGGAGCAGGAAGACGTTTGGCGGTACACAACAAGCACACAGTGCCCAGTCTACCTGAACTGGGATTATGGAAATACCCACCAGCAACCTAATGGTGGAAGAGATCAGAACTGCATGGTCATGTTTAAAAGATCATCAGGAAGGTTCCAAGACAAGGCATGTAATGAGAGGTACTACACACTGTGCAAATTTAAAAAAGGTAAAGTCATTCAGCTCTTGTCATCATTTCATCGTAAAAATAATGCATTGTTATAAAAAAAATATAAAAATAAATAAATAAAATAAAATAAAAATCAAATACGTGAAACTAAATCGAGGCTAAAAGAAAAAACTAATCTGGTTCCTTGACTGACTAATGATTTTAAAACTATACGGTATTATTGGTGAAGCTGACTAACATGTCTATACTAGCATAATGAGTGTATATCTCTATCCATAAGCTGATGGATATAATTGATTTTTTTTTGTATACCGGTGTTTTTGTTATAGATCCGGGGGTACCAGATCCTACATCCAACTGCAGCTCCGTTGACCCACAAATGGAAGGTACCTTATTATGATAGCACTCTATTCTCCTGTTGACCTCGTTTATGTCAATACTCTTTTTTTAATGAATTTATGTCATCCAGAATTCCAGTTTATAGACGTCTAAGAAACTAATTTCGAATCACTAATCACCTTCTGACATCAAGATATCAGGAAACAGTGACAGAAATTAAATCCCATTGTGAAGATCAAATAGACCTCAAGCATAGTTGTTTCACCTGTGTTACTGTGTCAATATTATCAAGTAGTAAACTAGATTTAATTCAACAACTCGCGTCGATGCGTATTGATTTCATTCCAGACAGTGTCATAATGTTCGAAGAATATCCCTTTTCTCCAAATATAGGGCTCTTATTTTGACAAGTTTCCTTTACAAAAATGTTTGTTATAAAAAATGCAATTATGGCCTACTTTCTAACGTAGTTTGGCAACTGCGGGATTCGTGTTCAACGAGTGTGCTCAAAATGATATAATGACCGTTTTTCGTTTTTCTTTTTGATGAATGGACAGAATGTACAAAGCTGAAAGCAGATGCCTTTGGTAGTTCCGAAAAGCCCGGTATCTGCTACTTGATGACGGATAACAAGATGACATGGGAAATGGCTGTAGATCAATGTCAGAAGCATGGCTGGAGTCTAATCGACGTGGAAGATATGACAGAAAACGACTTAATTGCGGCTAGACATCGAGATTTCAGACCGTAATGCGTTTACGAAAATTATTAAAATATTATTCTATTCATTTATAAAATATATGTGAAAATCACAACGAGACATGCCAAAAAAAAAAAAAAAAAAAAAAGCTCTGTGCTTGTCAGACTGAAAATTAAAATCGCAAATAAAAAATTTCCTCAAAGATGGTAGCATTTCAGATCAAATTTACCCCAAGTCGGGTTTCAGACAAATATTTGTGAATTGATTGTTTTGATTATTATTATTTTGTTGATAATAACTCGACTCAGACAGTTATAGGTCATAATTCTTGTTTACTATTTTCAGTTTAAACCTGAACTACTGGATAGGACAGAATGATCGTGCGGTAGAAGGATCATGGCAGTACCTTAACGCTACTCCTGGCTGCTCAGGGGTCTTTCTTAACTGGGACAGTAGTCAACCTAACGGTGACCTTGCACAAAACTGCATTATGATGGATAAGAACGGAGTATGGCAAGATAAAGCCTGCACAGATAACTATTATGTCACGTGCAAAATGCGAACAGGTATACAGGAAAATACTATGTATCAATTCTGTGTATTCTCCGATATGTACTTACTTAGTCCATCGGTGTTACTGTCACAATGAATCGAGGAGTGGTTTGTGCGCTTCAATAATACAAAGGTTTGAAACAGCAAAATCTGAGCATCTTTAGTCTTAAACGCGACTGATAGACTGTGTGTGCTCTCACTGTCTGTTACAGTATTAAGAAAAGTGACCAGCAGTTATCCACCTGATAAACGTTTTATTTCTATTTTATTCATTTTCTTATTTCCAGTTGAAGAAGCAACAACAGCACCGTGTACTACTCCTACCCCAGACGGTAAGCATAAAAAAACCCAAATAGAAAACAACCAACAACACTAAAACCCAAACATATGTAATAATAATAACAATGGATACAACTTGATTCATTTCACTGCATGAATGGCAAAAGGATAAAACAATATTTCCCGGAATAATGATTATTCAATCCTATTTTTTATGATGTTTTATAATACTATGAACAGAATGTACATTACTTGGGGGAGCCAATGCTTTCGGAATTGCGTCCAAACCTGGTACTTGTTACCAAATGTCAGGGAGCCAGATGACGTGGGAAGCAGCCGTGACTTTCTGTCAGGGAAAGGGTTGGACTCTGGTGGACGTTGAGGACGCTACAGAGAACACTCAACTAACTGAGAAATACAAAGAGCTACGAGCGTAAGACTTTGTCAATTTGAACACAACTTCATGCACTATACGATCTTAAGAAGCAATTAGCCCATTAATAAATTAATGTAAAACATTTCAGATTGCAATGGTAGTATCAACGGCACCACAAATAAATAAAAAATCAACCAATAAATAAATAAATTAAATGCGAGTAACTTTAATCAAACTTAATCAGAAAAGGTATAAATAAAATATGGTTTAACATTTCAATCCTTCCTTACTGGTACTACGGTTCGAGAACATTTCTCTCTGTGGTGTGCATCGAAAAATTGTTTAAAACAAAACTAAAAACTCTTAATAAAAACCGATTATACCTATCCTGTATGATCCTTATCTACCAGGTCCTACGTACAGCATTGGGTAGGACAGAATGAACAACAGACGGTTGGGACATGGCAGTACCTTAGTGCTACTCCTGGCATGTCGGGAGTGTATCTCAACTGGGCAGATGGACAACCTAATGGTGTTGATGGTTCACAGAGTTGCATAATGATGGATACAAGCCAAAATGGCTTGTGGGAAGACAAAGCGTGCTCGGACTCCTACTATGTCACGTGCAAAAAACAAACAGGTCAATAACACAAACATACAACTACAACTACCATATAAATGAAAGGGTCGGAATTTGACTGCTTAAAACGTAGGGGAAAACAACTCCAAAAACCTATCACGTGGATCAACTTCTTTAATAAATAAACTCAGATTGACCCAATTCACCTGACGTCATCATCACAATAATCTTGGTTGGGCCATTTTGGTGGGCAATGTTATTCAGTGAAGTGCGCATTTTAGGAGACGCGGCGTTTACAGGTAAACCTATTCACCACCAAAATGGTGAGCGTGGGCACAGTCGGCGCCTGTGAAGTGCGGGCAAGGGGTCAATAGTAGCTGATGTATGACTTTGGGCTAGTGGCTAGTGGTATTCTACACGTCCTTGACATGGTGGTGTTGATTAGTTGGTAGTATTAATATTAAAGAATATCTCCCACGCATATTGATTACCGATATAATGGTGTGATTGACTGCCGTACTTTTACCCAGAGCATGTAATATTAGTTTTAATTATCTCAGCTTTTTTCAATAATAATGAACTCATTGGTACAACTGGGGCCCAGTGTGATACGGATAAAGTTATGTTAACATTCCTACGATTTTTCTAAATGGTGCGTATTGTCTACAGTTGTGGAAAAATAATCTTATGTTGTTCCTTTTCTTGTCGTTTTTGTCTACAGAGAGTGCCACCACACAGAGTGTGACAACAAGTGGTACCACTCAAGCTACAACGATTGAGTGTGAGTATTTACATTTATCCCACAGAAACGCATCTCAAAATTAATGACGTCATATGAATGCTTTAAAGGGACATCGCACATCTGCGTACTCACAATTTTTTGCCCCGACTTGGGGTGCAAATCGTGAATTTTGACGCTAATATTGTCGTAAATATTTGCAACTTGGGGTACCAATCGTGAATTTTGACGCCAATATTAGCGTAAACATTTGCAGCTTGAGGTACAAATCGTGAACTTATACGCAAATATTGGCGTAAATATTTGCAGCATGAGGTACAAATCGTGAATTATGACGCCCATATTGTCGTAAACATTTGCAACTTGGGGTACAAATCTCGAATTTTGACACCAATATTGGCGTAAATATTCACGACACGGGAAAAAATCGTCAATTCAATTCAATTCAATTCAAGTAACGTTTATTTCCACATATCATCAAGAAGGTACAGTAAATATAAACAAATGTGGAGGCACGTTCCAAAAAGCGGGGCTTGTCAAGGAACAGCCTGTTTACAAAAACAAACAAGTAACAGCTTCACAATAAAGGAATAAACATAACAACTACTACAACAAGTAACACAAAACAGTGTGTATATATGTACGACCGACTATACAGTAGTAAGAAAATATATGATTCAATAAGGAGGAAAAGAGATCAGTTAAAGTAAAGGAAATAGTGTTTACTGAGGTGCCTGGTGGACTAAAAGAGATTTCAGTTTGTGTTTAAAGTGAGCGAGTGATTTACATTCAGAAAGTGATAAAGGAAAACTATTCCAGTTTACAGTGTCTGAGAATGTAATAAAATGTTGAGAGAGAGTGGTTCTAACAAGCAGAATATGAACTGTAGAAGAAGAGCAGATATTATAACTGTGCACAGATCTGTTTAACTGAACAAGATTATGCAGAGTAGGAGGAAGTACATTGTTGAAGAATTTGAACATGAAAATATTTTGTTGGAGACTGTTGATATTGGCAAGAGTAAGAAGATTAAATTTGCGAAATAACGGCGTGGTGTGGTCTCTAAATTGTGCCTTGGATATAATACGGACAGCATTTTTTTGCAACATCACTAATTTGTCAATAAAAGTTATCAGCCCAAACAATGTTACAGTAAGATAAATGTGGTTCAATCGATGAACAATACAGAGTACGTAAAATATTACATGAGAGAATGTATTTAAGCCTGCTAATTACACCAATGCTTTTAGAAACTTTGTTTTCAATCTCTTTTATGTGAATCTTCCAGGTAAGACTACTATCAACATGAACACCAAGAACTTTGGTATGGGATACCTGCTTAATTTGAACTCCATTAATCTCAACTTGACAACTAGTGGGGGGGGGGGGGGGGGGGAGAGAACTATTGGATTTTTTTCTGAAAAATCATGTAGTTACATTTGTCCAAGTTAAGAGAGAGTCTATTGGCTTGGAGCCAGGTGGCAACATTACCCTTTTCGATGTTGATGGAGTTAATGATGGAAGCAAAAGTGGCATTGTCGTCTGAATAAAAAGCATTTGTGTCATCGGCAATTAAAACAAACGAAAGAAATGTAGATGAATAACAAATACCATTTATGTACAAAGAAAACAACAACGGGCCTAGAAGTGATCCTTGGGGTACTCCACAGGAAATAGTATCGGTAGCAGAGTTAGAACAATCAATTCTAGTATACTGAACTCTATTGTAGAGATAGCTAGTAAACCAGTCTAGCAGAACGCCCCTTATACCATAGTAGCTTAATTTATGTAAATGGATGTCGTGGTTTATCTTGTCAAAGGCTTTGGAGAGGTCTACAGAAGTGGAATTAGTTTCAAAACCTTTAATGATTTTATTGACCATCAATAAGTGTCATACCGGTAGAGTGGTTGCTTCTCAACCCATACTGGCCATTGAATAATATGTTGAATTTTGACGCCAATATCGGCGTAAATATTTGTGATTTGAGGAATATTTACGCCAATTTTGGCGTAATTTTGATGTGCGGCGACTTAAGGCCACAATTTTGTTTTATTTTACAAAGATGAGGTGTAATTTTTCTTAGAAATATTAAACAATTTTTGCAGCAACTACAAGCCAGGCCACCACCACAATGCAAGAAACAACAGCAGCCACCACCACAGCAGCCACCACCACAGCGGCCACCACCACAGCAGCCACCACCACAGCGGCCACCACCACAATGCAGGCAACAACAGCAGCCACCACCACAGCGGCCGCCACCACCACAAAGCAGGTAACAACAGCAGCCACCACCACAATGCAGGCAACAACAGCGGCCACCACCACAATGCAGCCAACAACAGAGGGCGCAACAACAAGCTGTAAGTTTGGGATCATTGTTCACCTAGATTTCTACAAAGTGTAAACCCTAATTACGAAATTATTGTACCGATTATAAGTTTAACTTTAACTATCATAGAAAGATCACCTGTGCTCGTCTTTGACACCCTTGTTTTCTTTAAATTGTGTTTGCAGTAACTACCACAGCGGCAGCTACGTCACTTGGCCAGACCACTACGGACGCAACGACACAAGGTATATAACAAAAAAGTATATTAATTTATTAAGAAACATTATCAAACATTATAGTGAAACCAAAGTTAAAATCTGAAAACAGTTGTAGCCCCCTGAATAAGGGTATTTCGTTTTGTTTTCATCTTTTTTTTTATCGAAGGCTATTTTTGTGTTATAAATACTGTTTGATGTTTGTTTAACTTTTCCAATCATTCACACAGCAACAACGGAATTGCCAACCGTAGCTGTTACTACATTAAAACAAACTACTCAAGGCATTACAACAACACAAACCACAGGTAATATAAAGCAACAGATTGTCACGTTCATTGTACCATTTTTTTCCGTTTTTCAAATTTTGTTTTTACAAACGAGGTACATCCTTAAAAACCAACACTTCCCCTCAATTATTAATGGATCCAATTTACGACTCAGGCATTACGTGCTAACTTGTCGATCATCTTTTCTGTCTCATCTCACGAATAGTTTGCAGCGAAGGACCCAATACAAAATCCGGAACGTTCTCGTACTTGTCGCCAGATGCTACATGCAGCTCTCCAGCTATTGCCACCTCGTACGCCAGGGACAAGATGCACTGTGCACGAATATGCCTTAGCCAGGGTTCATGTTTTGCCTTTTCATTCAATGACTCTGGGAATAAGGATGCTTGTGAGCTCTGTAGCACTGTGTCGGAATTAAAGGACTTAACATTTAAAGCCGGTAGTGTGTTTTATCAAATTGTTTAGATATTGACGCTGGCTTTGCGAAGGGGGTAGCCTACTCTTTCAAGAAAACAGGTTTCAAGAATTTTGAAATTATAAGCGGTTTGGATTTACTGAAAGATGGTATGGTTTTATGACTTTCAATGACCTAGACGTAATTAGAACAGAATATGTAGATGGTATTGGTGGTGTTGGTGGGGTGGTCCTGTGGGGCGGGGCGGGGTAGTTTTAGTATAAAGTAGACTTTATTTCATCTCAGTTGAGCGTAAAGTAATATTTTAATAGCCTGTGTCAGCAAGTACTGATTACATGCATAATTAATATTTATCAAATTTAAATAATTTATTATTTTGGCATAATGCGTTCATTACCATGCAGCAATTTACAATTCATAAGTTTTTAAATTATTATGTAGAATTAAAAGTTGCATAATTTCAGAGAGATCAGCCGAGAAAGTTATAAATTATGTAATATTATAGTATCAACCTTTGTGCAACGTTTTGCAGATATTGCACAAGTCGGTCCAATTATGTTGAATTTGTTCTTTAAGATACTTTCACCAATGTGAATCAGTTATTAAATTGAACAATTGCATATTATAACGATAAAAACAATAAAAAAAACTAATTATAAATCACGTTTTCAGATTGACTTGATCCATTTGAACAATTAGTTAGAATCTCAATCGAATGGATCGTCTGATGAATAAAACAATATTTAAGAGGAATATTTAAAATATTTATTGTGATTTAAACACTGATGGATTAATCATTGATGAACTGTATCTTGTAGTGTAACTTCCCTCTAAATAAAAAAGGACTAAAACAACATTATACTCATAAAGGGATGATGCAACACAGCATTTTAAATCCAGTCAAAACACAGTGCTTGATTTAATAACTGATATAATCAAAAACCGAAGGGAAATAATGCATTTGTTGTCAGACAACGATCTGTCGAAGTTGTTTTTGACGGATAAGTTTAAACAACAACATTTGCAATATAACGCACAAAACTGTCGTGTTCATTATAAAATCGGTTCTCGTTAACAACGAAAACGCGTTTGTGTATCTTTATCAATTAAGGCTCATCATTATTTTGACGTATTGCTACTGCAATATTTCATTCAAAATTAATCATACACCTTCTTTTTTAACTTTAAAAACTATCCTTGAACAAGCGATTTTGACAATCTTCTTAGCATCTTTAGTTTTATGTTAAAAGTATTTGCTCGACCGACAAATGTAAACAATTTCGGCATTTCCGTTTCAGAAACTGAAGATTTACCTCCAACACAAGAGCATTAGCATGATTCCATTTTGTCTGTAAAGGCTCCATATGAAATCTTTTGTCTCAACTTTGTTTGTCTTAGACTTCAAACCACGCGTTATGACAAATGGAGGTACCGCGCCTATACCAAACGAAACCACGTGTTCTCAGTGGGAATCAAACGACTTCGAACTACTGCACCGTGCAAGAGGTCGGTGGAGAATGACACTTAACCGACAATGAATACAACATACATTTCTTCAGCACCTTTGGTATTCATAGTTGAACTTTTAACCCGTCATACACTAGGGCATTCACCAACATGAAGTTTTACAACTCCAGCCGTATGTAACTTCTTCAGATAAACAAATTCATCGGGTAGTTCATGAAATCGTTTATATCCATAGTCAAACTTTTTGCCAACACGATCCGATGGATGGTCGTAGTGGTAAGGAATTGGTTTCCCATTAAAATTTGGGAAAGGATAAAAACCATACATGTGTATCTCCTCACAGAGGGCGCTTGCCATGTTATACATCAGCAGACCAGTGCTTATCCTTTCCTCATCTACACCTTTTGAAGCCCAATAACTGAAGAAAACGGATAAAACAGAGTTAGTGTTAGTCTTTACAAACAGATATTAATCAAGACAAGTAATACAAATAACAATGCCTTAACAATGATAACATTCTATCTGCAACTATGATAAACTATCAATTTTCTAGTCATTCTCATCCGCAGTACGACGGTGCAATAATTTTATAAAGTTCATGTCTATTTAAATCAATCAATCAAACATAATAGATTTGTTTTTTGTTACGTGTAACCAAAGACATCACCAGGGACACTTTTCGAATTATCCACTACATGGCAGCCAGAAACAGATTCAATGACTGGAATGAACCATTGCGGATATACCCAACTTTTGACCTTCCCTTATTACAAACTAACATTGATTTCTGGGTAACGAGCAAATCAGCCAACATATGGTGGCAATATGTATGCATACCAAGTGACTATGTCGACATATTCTGCTGTCACAACAGTTGTACTTAATATTGTCGCAAATTCATTGATGACTGAGAATAGCAGGGAACTGCAAACAGAGCTCAATCATTCCTCTGTCATAATATCCTCACATAGCCTATGGGATGTGTTTTGTACATACCTATGAAGTGGCGGAAATAACCATTAACATTCAATAACGTTAATTCTTATCTATACAATGTACTTACTCTGATATGTCTGGTAACACATTCCCAGGAAATGCAAGCTGAACATTCTTAATGTTCCCAAGATGCCTCTCAAAAAAATCCAGTAAAGTTCTGATGGTAAAGGTTACATACTGTTGATTAAAGACTGGCACCCATAGCACGTATTTCCCATGATACTTTCTCAAGTCACTCTCAAATCGTGCCGATTCCTGCTTATTGGAGAGTCTTTTATATTTTTCAATAATGCTGGGGTTAAAGGTCACAACATCCGTCTGTGTACCCACGTCTTTCTCGTAGCCTTTTATGCTGGCAAAATTACACCTGATTATAAAATCTGAGGAATCAATCTCCTTCCCACAGGTGCTGTTTTGTAGAACGCCACTATTCCCGACCAGGGAACATTTTTTGAAGTGCTGATTACGAAAGAGTAATCGCTTTGGCAGGAGTCGATGTAGCCCTGGGGGTACGAGGTTGACATTAAGTTTCTTCGACAAATAAAAACGTCTCAGCTGCCCGGTGGAGACGTCATCAGAGGTCATGGTGATGACGTCATAAGGATTGAAGTACTGTTTCATGTCTTTTCTGCATCAGAGAGAAATAATGAGGAAAACGGATAAACATAATGGAACTAGATTGTAACAAATCCAAATAACGGCAAATTTCATGGATATATTTTTTTTTCCACAATTGATGAAAAGAGGTTCTTGTCTTGATGACCCCTGTAAGTCAGATTGCCAGAAACTGAATAAAAAACAAGACAATATACAAACAACCCTGCATGTTTAAATATTGAAATGGGTTGTTTTATACAACGTTTCAGTTGACTATAAAGGTCATGACTATAAAGTTATTTTTGTGCAAAATTGATTGATACTTCTTCAACAACAAGACCACGTCAGGTTTCGATCCGTTCACAAGCACCCGTCACTAACTCTTTCATCATGTAACTAATGCGCCAAAGTTCTTGCACCAAAACATTCACAAAATTGATTTACTGATTGTTAGTGCTGGGTCAGGAACACCTACACCCTGAATTGATAAGAGTAATTACAGCCGGATGTACCTATAACGGGTGTCAACAGCTACGTATGCTCGGAGAATCTAGTTTTAAATCAAATTATTAGTCATACAACATATTTGCCTCAAATACATTGTCAATATTATGAGCGGTGGTTAAATTTGATCTTTTCGGAGTTAACTGTTATAAGTTCTTTTATTATGACGTCGATGACTAGTTAACTTTAAAGTACAAGACCAGGCCTATTCGTTTTTGATGAGCAAATTCGCAGCATCTACGACAAAAATACCCAATTTCAATATTCTTGTAACCATAAAATTGACACAAACAGCTCCTCGCTCCTGTAAAATGTACCGTACCTTGCTTCATCTGCTGCTTCTTTATTAAAGAACCACGGAAGACCCAAGATGGCGTCTAGCCTCGCTTTGGCAGAATCATTCTGAAGTTCATTATCCTCATCCTCATCATTATCTCCAGCTTCAAGTCTGTATGTGTATTGTAAATAAAAACATATTTTAATTTTATTATGTCAAAGTACATCTTAGTATCCCCTGTCCGTAATGGAAATATTGGTTTATTAAACAGTAAAGGTGTAAAGACATCCAAGATGTATTCATTTCAATTTGTACGTTTTCGAGGATAGATTGAATAACACCATTGTAAAGCAACTTCCTTTAACTAGCTAGGGGGCCATGAACACTCTTCTTCTAGCTAGGGGGCCCTAAATACCAATACTTCGAGCTGTTTAATCAAATTTAACAAATAAATTGTAAAACCTTGTATTGAGTTATACCGAGGCCAGCATAACATACAGAACTCATCAACCATCGTATGATTTATTCCTAAATGTTTGGGCGCACTGCTGACCTCGTAGCTTCTTTGTATTCCATCAAGCATTGAGACTTTCAGTTTCACTCGTATCTCAAAGGGGTATTTAGGTTAAATGTCCAGGGTTAACATAATATAATATGAGAAACCACACGGGGTTGAGCGTGTGAGATCGACACTGTAATTAGGCCATCATTACTATTTGGGTTAAGATTACACATCGTTTCATTCTTGCTATACGTGATAACACGCAGAGAGGGCCGTCAGTCTCCTGCGGTACGTAATTGAAAGCAGATATTTACGACATTTTAAGAATTATAAGAAAACGTGTATACATGAGCCTGGTGTGTTCCATGTATTGTGGGATGATGGATTGTTACTATAGCACGTTTTATCAATTGCTGGGGCGTTGAGAGAGGATTGTAAGCCATGGGGGTAGTCTGCTGGGACACACGCGGCTAAGTGGTGGGTCTTCGTGCGGTGTTCTTCTAAGAATACCGTATTATGTCAAAATCAACGTTAAAAAGAAAACACGTATGAGTAGCAATACTTCACAAACTTTATGTTTGTGTTCATATGCCATGAAAAAGATGGCAATCTGAAAGGTTTGTTTGCTGTTATAGAACAACCCTTGTTTCTGTTTTCTCTTCTTTCTTTCTCTCTTCTTTATAAACCATTGGATATCTAGAGGCTATCCATACAGTATCGGTGCCTTTACAAATGGTGTTATTTTGACGCAATGAAAATCTGTCTAGACTCTCTATTGGATTACACAACGGAGTCTATTTCTGTACATACAATCATGTACATCAACATAAGAACATAACACAAGTCTAGACAACACCTAAGCATCAAGTATACATGATTGACAATACAATGCGGTGACTGGCTGAACTTCCCTGCATGGATGAGCTTAAAATGTTTAAGAATGCCGCTGCAAAATGATTCAATAATTGAAAGAACTGCCAAAATCACAAAAAAAAAATAATTTCAGGTTTGAATACAAACTGTCGAGACTTATAGATTTCAATTTTCTTGGTTCTTTAGCGAAATTTATAGAACCGAAAAACACAACAATCCAATATTTATGATTCAGTTCGTATGGCGGCAAGCCTTTACTCGAGAGACTTCAGCCCCTTATTAAATTATGACAATAATTCCGGAGGAAAATTGAATTTGGTTATTACATGGTGGTTCCATTGGACACTCTGTTGGAGACCGCGGTGAGATTACTTTCACAAACGATGAATAGTTAAGAAAAACACGAGATTTGATTCTTTCAATTTGCTAATTTCAATCCGTCGTGCCATGGGTATAAATCTATTAAACCGAAAAACGACACTTATAACAGTATATAGTACCCAAAAGACTAGTACTATATAAATGGTGATAAGTTTGTAATATGCAATAGGCCTAAACTAGTTTGGCACCGTACTGATATGCATAATAACTTCCAGACTATCTGCAGGTATCCCTCAAGTCACTCATTGGTTTCTATCTATTTTAGAATGTTATTAGAATTATTAATAACAACTTGTCAAAAGTACTATTCCCGACTAGAATACATGGACTTGACGTTGACAGAAACGCACCTCTTTTGAGCACTAGTTTCTCTCTTTTTGTGTGCATGGTGTGGTATTCAATCTCCACTTTGTGAACTCGTGCAAATGGCATCCATTTCACTTTGATGTACTGTGTTGAATTACTTTGTTCATAAATTCCAATGTCCCTCAAGCAATTTGAGTTTAGATAACAGTTTTAGCATTTGAAGTAATACAACAAATCGCCTGTATTCCGAGTATTATTAGCTTTGACATAACCCTGACCTCAGACACCCCTACAGCGTTTTGATTGCTGAGGTCAGACACTAAGGGTTGACCACAAGTCCAATGGGCAAAGTCAACTTTTTCGCCATTTCATTATATTGTAATCTCTTTAACATGACATCCCTTTAATTTGTTTGATCTGAAAATCAAGGACAGTTGAGGGAATTCAATTTTTGATGGAGGAGCAGCTGGGACCTATTTCAAATCGAGGTACATGTAACACACTTTTCTTTGACATGTACACGCATAAGAATAAATAACTTGCTATCAAAATATTGATATAAAATGTTTAAACCGTGATATTTGGACATCATGATGTTAGGCCATGGGTTCCCTTAGCTGTAGCTCCTTGAGGTCAAAGGTAATACAGGTTAAGCGTGATCAAGTGCATTCACTTTGAAGGATTATGCTAAGGGTGGCATTACCAGAATTTCTAACAGTAACAACAAAAGTTAAAAATCATGAGCAATTCTGTTGGGACATCAAACCTTCAAAGACCTTCTTAACTTAAAGGTACAAACAACTCGGCACATTAATGACTTGTATTTTGCAACCTTAATGCAGTGTTCTATACAAAATACATTCTTAAAGGTTCTTCATGATTAGAGAATTTGATTCTAGTGGCGGATCTTATAATAAGAGAGCCAGACTTCCCCCACAAAACAAGATGAACATACCTTCAGCCAAACAATCTGCATGTCAACCTTTTGAGACCTTTTAACTTAGTGCACTTCTTCTTTAAATCACTGTTGATAATCTTTGATATGACTGATTGATTGATGGAAGTTTGTATTAATAATGGTTGAAGGAATTGATGACTAAGATTCAGATAAACCATAGTGCAAAAATAAAAGTCCAATTGGATCGTTTGACACTAGTGTTCAACTCTTCCTTCCATCAATTTATCTAAGAATCGCTAAAGGTGGCTGTTAATGAAGACGTCATTCCTTGCGGCCACGGCGTCGTCGGTCTGGTTTATAAAGGTGAGTCCAGACAGCTCGTGTCTCTTCAACTCTATATCTGTTATTAATCAGTGTTATTAAATCACTGGGAGCAGCTTGTATGTAATTTAAAAACAACGTCCCTAAGTGTAGGCCATACCAGTTCCAATCCTCCAGAGAAACATTCTGTGTAGAGACCCATGCACCAAATCATTATATTGCTTAAGAACAACGTCCCTAAATGTGAAGGACATACCAGTTCCAATCCTCCAGAGAAACATTCTGTGTAGAGACCCATGCACCAAATCATTATATTGCTTAAGAACAACGTCCCTAAATGTGAAGGACATACCAGTTCCAATCCTCCAGAGAAACATTCTGTGTAGAGACCCATGCACCAAATCATTATATTGCTTAAGAACAACGTCCCTAAATGTGAAGGACATACCAGTTCCAATCCTCCAGAGAAACATTCTGTGTAGAGACCCATGCACCAAATCATTATATTGCTTAAGAACAACGTCCCTAAATGTGAAGGACATACCAGTTCCAATCCTCCAGAGGAACATTCTGTGTAGAGACCCATGCACCAAATCATTATATTGCTTAAAAACAACGTCCCTAAATGTGAAGGACATACCAGTTCCAATCCACTAGAGGAACATTCTGTGTAGAGACCCATGCACCAAATCATTATATTGCTTAAGAACAACGTCCCTAAATGTGAAGGACATACCAGTTCCAATCCACTAGAGGAACATTCTGTGTAGAGACCCATGCACCAAATCATTATATTGCTTAAAAACAACGTCCCTAAATGTGAAGGACATACCAGTTCCAATCCACTAGAGGAACATTCTGTGTAGAGACCCATGCACCAAATCATTATATTGCTTAAAAACAACGTCCCTAAATGTGAAGGACATACCAGTTCCAATCCACTAGAGGAACATTCTGTGTAGAGACCCATGCAACAAATCATTATATAATCCTGATACAAATTAATGTTTAAATTCCTGACAATACGTAAACAGTTATTTTCACTAAAACGACACATTTAATTGGATGAATTGTTTAAAGGCATTGCATGTTGTTTGGGTTTCTTTTAACGAAAAGTTTGGAATGAATTCGATCTCAAAGGAAACAGTGGCATTTTCCCTCCATGAATATTCACGAATATAGAAGTCCACATGGAACAAGTAACAATTCATTAGTCCATACAAGGTGGTTTTACATAGAACAGACGTGCTGATTATGAGCCGAATTATGAGGTGAAAACGTGTTGGAATAATCTATGGTAAATATTATTTTATTAACTGCCGACATTATTGAGAAGTTGTGTCCAGAATAATTCAGGTTTCTTTTTATTATCTATATTTGAAGTAATTAACCAAAGTGTAGCATATCTTTAACATGTAAAGTAACAGGAATTCCGCGTACTACGATGGCGCCGTTACTCTTCAAGTCTGCAACAATGTTTTTCATGAATATAATTTTTTGTGGAAATCTTTATTTCCGTAATAATTATGACACGATGGAACATGTAATTCAAATTGATAGTTTACAATTAGCAAATAGAAAAACGCGTGATAAAAAAAAAGACGACGACTGATTACAAACCACGAGGTGATTGGATTTATTGCAATTTTCCACTTTACAAAAAATGCTTTGAAGTCACATTTTGAGTGTGAAACAAATCGTGTTGAAAATTTTGCGCAGATCACGCGACATCCATATTACATACTTGTTTAAAAACATCAATTCACCGTTTACTGAAATGAACCAATAAAAGGCAGATTGATTTACTTCACATGATTCTTGTTAGATCACCCTTTTTCATTCAAGTTAATTTTTGATTAATTATACCTCAAAATTAAAACTATAAAATACGGAGATTAAAGCTTAGGGAAACGACGCAGATAAAACAACGATGACAAGGCGTGGTGTAAATGTTAAAAGTTTAACAGTGACGCAATAAATGATGCCAAAGACGGACAGTCATTATAGCATCCACTTGAGACTGTTTCATCTTACTGATTGGGAAGGAATATTTATAGCTATGTATGAAATGTTAATAATAATAATAAAATAATAATAATTACAATAATGGTTATCGATAATGCGTTCCGGTTTGCGCTTTTCTTAAAGTTGCTGCAATTAATACTAAAAAAATCACAAAGTATCAACTCCGTCAACGACACAACACGCAATTAGCTCTAAGATAAGTAAACAATTTCCATCCAGCAGTTTTGCATAACAAAATATTGTGACTGAACATGTTTTGTGCACATTGAATGCTAATACTGAGCAGAAAATGATGATTTTTGAGTTGTTAACTTGTACATTTTTGAAGCATTTTGCTATGCTATGCATGGGAAATCGTTTACTGCTCATGTCAACAGAAATCAAATCATCAATTAGCCGCCGGGGACACGTCACCGACAGCCAATGTGTCAAATCAGACTCAGTATCTGACACCACTGACACGACACACGCAGCTGATGTGTTTTTCACTTAAATTGCATGACATCGAACACTCAGCGAACCCAGTAAAAAATGAAAATATTTACCCCCAGGCACTTCTGCAGGATTGTTTTTTTTTGGATGTAGGGTTTTAGTATCCTAGTTCAGTATGTGTGAAATCTTGTCTGGTATTAAAGGTTGCTATTGTTGATTGACATGGCTGTATTAACTCCATTCGGTAATATAGGGCAATCACATTGGATTCTAATGTACTGACAAAGCACAATGTGATGAAATGAAAATATCAAAACTGGATGAAGAGGAGAACATTTACATACTGAGAATAACTCTCTTGCATTTCAGGAGAATGAAGACGAGCAGAATTTACTGTTCGAAACGTCGAGACCACCGGCTCTTTTTAGAGCCACCATCCTTCCTAAAAGAGATTTTTACATGATTGTACCGGCAAAATGTTACTAGTTTACTAGTTATAGTTTGATATCCTTCATACCATGCAAAGCTTTAAACATAATGTATAGGCCCTACTGGTCATTATTTCTAGACAATGATGTATATGACAAAGTATGTGGGCAACCAGGGCATGAGATCAATGACATCAAGAATCTCTTTCTAGTGTTATAAAGTACAAGACAATTGATTCTCCAGATGTTAAATTACTTTGGACGATAATACATTAGGGCTAATTCGTTCAAAACATGGAAGCTGTCTGACGTTAGTCAGTACCCTTTAAATGGAGTACATGCAAAACGTAACAAAATAAGATCAATTTGTGAATACAAACTCATAAGCATTTCACAAATATCATTTATACTAGAAAACACGCAAACAACAACAACAACAACAACCACAACAGCAACAACAACAACAACAACAACAACAACAACAACAACAACAACAACAACAACAACAACAACAACAGCAGCAGCAGCAGCAGCAGCAGCAACAGCAACAGCAACAGCAACAGCAACAGCAACAGCAACAGCAACAACAACAACAACAACAACAACAACAACAACAACAACAACAACAACAACAACAGCAACAGCAACAGCAACAGCAACAGCAACAGCAACAGCAGCAGCAGCAGCAGCAGCAGCAGCAGCAGCAGCAGCAACAGCAACAGCAACAGCAGCAACAACAACAACAACAACAACAACAGCAGCAGCAGCAGCAGCAACAACAGAAACAGCAACAGCAACAACAGCAGCAGCAGCAACAACAGAAACAGCATCAGCAACAGAAGCAGAAAAAAAAACAAAAAAAAAACACAAAACCAAAAACCCCTTAATTGCTATATTAAATGTTAGCATAGCTGATACTTTCATTATTATCACCACACCATTATTACTCAGATGTTATTTATGATTTATGGATACTGTTCATTACACTTCAATATTTAATGCTCAATGAATGCTACGCTTGGTGGATCTGAGCGGTACTTTAATAATGTTTATTTTTTATCGCTTTAATATCAAGAAACATAATTAATCATATATACTTCAATTGTCAAGTTACTGGTTTCCAATGACGTTAATTCAGCAAGGTCACACTGACTATAAATGTTCTGTTAATACAATAAAATGTACTACCGGAATATCGCATTTCATGGAATCGACTTATAAGGACGGATATGACAAACAGATTTGTATTACCAAATAGAACGTTAACATTAATTTTTCTGTGATGTTTCAGAGAAGTGCGGTGAATTAGCAGCGGGTAGTGACCTTGAAGGTTAGCTCCCCCAGAGCAAGCCGTATTCCATTGACTTTGGGGCGTCAATGCGAAACCCTCACCCCCCGCCAATTAAACCAATTCATGGAACCATGGCGTGTAATCTTCAACCAGTTTTAAACCCTGATTATTATATACCTTCACATTAGTATCTTGATGTCATGATCTATCTGAGAAAATCAACAAAATGTCATAAATTGGCAAGTTTCTCTACGCTTCCAGGGTACGTTTTGCAGTGTGTCATACGATGGCACCTGATCTATAAGAAATTGACTTCTAATAAATTATTCTTTTCGAGTTATCTTTTCATAACTATTGTGTGATTTTGTTGAATTGTGCTACGCCACCTCTCTACATTATACTAGTACTAAGTTCAGGGACAGTCCACATTTATAGACCTGATGACAAGGCTTGCTAATAGTGCAATATATTATGCAATTATAACAAAGCATGCTGTAGGAATTTAGTGCCAAGCTCGGGTCACTGTAGCACGCGACAGATAGTGTGGAACATTTACGAGGAACACACATGTGTCACATTGACATGCATGTATAGGCCCAAATTATAGACATAATTAACCTGTCACCAATGCACTAAGTGTACGAGAATACACTAAGGTACCGGTACTGTACCAAACTTATTCAAATTAGTGTGGTTTGTCCCATGTTTCGAAACTCTTTATGTGCCGTTGTCAGATAATATTGTAACTTACCCCAAATAGATGTTTTGGGGAGGGGGTTAAGTCACCATGCTGCCGTGGCACATGCCTCAAGCTGACGCCTACCACCGACTATTTAACAATGTTTACCCTCAAGTACTGTGTGTTTTTTATAATCGACATTAACACCTTTAACGGAATATCTGAGATGTCAATGACGTCAGTAGATTGGAAGTTACCTCGTGACGTCACATCAGTTAGAATCATTCAAGGACAAAACAGTTACCCATGAAGTCGAAACACGTCAGTGTGAGTGTTTGTTCACTAAGTATAACTATGTATAAGCGCGTAGGAATTTGGTCAAGGTTTTAATCTAGACTGATGAAGCACACACTGCAAAAACTGAGGTGTTAAATGAATTCATCTATAATATGTGACTACACCGACATGGTGTTAATTTTAACAACGATAAAGCAATTGGGATAAAGAACACCATGTCGGTGTTACCACATTTAGATATTAAGAAAATAAATTAAACCCCCGTTTTTGCAGTGCATGTAAGCATACATCATTACTCGAAATATACAAATGCCCAGTTTTCCCGATTTTCGAAATAAAAATACAGATTTTTAACTTACCTGGTACTTAAACAAAATCTATGTCAGTCTTCATGGGAAAATATTTACTCGTGTACATCTTCTACTCGAATCATGTTCTTGTCTTGAGAGGAAGTCTTTATGTCAATACAACAGTCTCTTATAGGACAGTCTGTTAAATATCATGAACCACATGGGTACACGACTGTAGCACGATAGTATCCCTTATCGTAATCACCCTTAAAAACTTCAACGAAACAAATTTCCTCTCACAACTAAAATAAGACATCAAAGTAGACCCTTAAATACTTGACCTTGAGTTGTTTAATGCTACAAACATATTATTATTCCACTCCACGTCTCCAAGAATGAACCGTCTTGAGCTGTTTCCCTGACCCTCCCCCCCCCCCCCCCCCCGCTTACTTAAGACATTCAGGAATAAAACCTTGACCGACGTTGCATCCAGTGGGACTCCTTGAAAATCACTTCTGTCAAAGCAGGGATAGACTATTATCTTAAAGTTACGAATACATAAATTATTTCATTTTCGGATCAGGGTAAGTTGGTCCAAGGGGACCGCCTACCACCGTTGAACAGAACCTTTCTCATTCCCAGACAGAACATTTGTTCATGTATTCTAATATAAAATGGTGTGAAAACCAATCCAAACGGAGCAGATACCAAATGCTGAGTCTATCTTTATTGTAGTCTTTCGAATTTAGCCGCAGCAAAAAGAATCAAATTGAGTTTACAAACCTCAGCTGTATAAACACTACATCCGAGATGAATTATGAATGTAAGGGTAATGTAATACACAGTGTGAGACCATTACCAAGAACATACATATGGTAGTCATATTACAGATACTGAATCCACATGATTAGTTTGTAATGCGTATACAATGAGCAACTGAACAATGGCCCAAATCCAGTCTTCAGTCAATAATTTTGTTTCAATAATAGTCGATCAACACTACGGATTGCCAGATGAAAGAAAACTGCAACAATACTATAACAAAAACCTAACCTTTGGAATACTTGATACTGGATATTAGAACCGCTACAGTCCAGACTTGGAGGGGGGGGGGGAGTGGTACCAGCGGGGCGGGGGGGGGGGCAGTAGAGTACCTATTTTCCAAATGTATTGCAAACGTTAACTGCATGACTGATTAAAATAAAAAATAAAATCTAGTGGCGGTTGTTTTTGTGTATAGAGAAATGGTGGAATTAGCCCCTACTTGTAGCGCCGCCAGGCAAGCCAAACGGTTACTGTTTTAGTTTGTATAATTTCCGTTATTCTTATTATTGGAAACATATTTTAAGACCGTTGCTGGTTTAGCCAGTTTAGTTATATCTGCTGATCGTAATTGGACAAACTTGTCACTCCCAGTGTGTTACCGTAGCATCATTAATGTTAGTTGCATTTCCCCTCCCCGGAGTGGGGTGTGGCCCTGCTTGTCCAATTTCCTTTTTTTCTGCAGCACAAGGATGCAACACCTGGTCAATAGTTTAAAAAAAATCATATAAACATAACTAACAAAATACAGCAATAAGTAGAAAACATAGAAACCGAATCAAACAACTAAAGCTAACTGGTAATAAAGACAACTTTCGAACAATGTACCTGGAAATGAAGTCAGTACAAATATGTTGTATGAGACAAACTTGATATTAAAAGGGTCAAACGGTTGGGCTACTTTCCTGGCCTTTGGGTCTGTCCCTTCCTTTCTAGCCATAAAGGCGTTTCTGTTTTGAATCAAGTAAAAAGGGTTTTGCCATAATTTGAAACATCCGGGCAAATTATAAAAATGTCTAAATCACTTAATTTTACTATAACACAGTCTGGATAATCTTTGTTATTCATAATAATTTTGACATGTATGTGAATTGACAACACCTCTAAATAAAAGTGTCATTTTGTTATCGACGCATTTCGTTGCTGCGTCGATATTATCTTTTTAAATCTGCTCATCGAAATAGTTTGTGGCTTGATCTCTCAGCCAAATATTCTTTGCGGTTGAACAGGCAATGGAAATACTCTGTCCCCAATCATTATTTAAACACAAACACGCAACGAACAAGAAAACGTTACAAATAGTTCCAGGCTGAAGGCGTCTATATACGGTGTGCTTTTTTGTCAAAACAATATCTGAAAAAACATGTCAAAATCAAATTTCAGTTTATACGTTTGCTCTCTTTCCGAAGTGTGTGTCATTAACTTGAAAACAGCTGAAGTCACCTTTTCATAATACAGCTGGGTATTTTGATCCGTGAGACCTCAACCTAAGTTGACCTGGGCCCTGAGGGTTAGTCATTGAGTGACCCGCTTGGGATCAGCTTATTTTCAGGATTTAACGAGCAAAGGCAGCAGATGAGAAAAGCTTTAGTCAACATGTCTTGTTATGACATGACTAGATTCTCAAGTTGCTTCGAAGGGCGCTTTCAAACTCGGGGGTTTAAGTATCATTTTTCGGCAGAGGGTTTAAGGTGGGTGTTGTGCACACAGCGAGTCAATGTTTCAAACATCAAACCGTCAAAATTAAAACTTCTAGTTAGCTTACTATTTTGAATATTCAAAACTGGACCATGTAGATGTACCACTGCCATAAAATTAAAAAACGTACATTATTCAATATGGCTGCATTGGTCTTGAATTTTCCACTCAATCTCAATATAAACCAAATTGAGGCTGGGAGGAAAATAGTCGGGATCCTTTTGACAGATGAACAGGGAATTTGAACCATATTGGCCAATGTATAACTTGGGAACGATTATAGACTTAAGTAAAATGTCTTTAAACCCAAACAGCAAAGCAGACGTATACGTGACGTACTGGACTACGACTCTCAATCATCGCAACCTACTTCGTTCTACTGGAATAACTTTTAATGACCTCACCGATGTCTATGAAAAACAATTTCCACTCCAGATAGTTAAATCCAATCGTATTATTGCATTGCTAAACACGGTATCATTCACGTGCTCTCGATACTTATCTTGCTTCTGTTTCAAAATGTAAGAGAGCGTCTGAAGAGACTATGGAGGTAAGGGATACTTGAACTTCTTTGAAGGTAATACAATCAAGAATTAGGCCCAGGACTAATAATGGTGTTACGTTGATACATTGCGTCGGTGCCTGTGGGGCGGAACAACAGTCACTAGTTTCTGCAAAACGCATGTTTGCATTCCGAAGCTTAGCTCTCGGGAAATGTGTCATACAATTTACAGGTGAAACTATTTCCTGACAACATGCCTGGATAGGAGAGTTCTGATTCGGCCGTGCGATCATTCCGTGAATATTAATCGTTCCCAGAATGACTCGTGGTTGTAATTTCAAAATCCAACCTAAATGTTACATTCTGTCCCTCGCCATCGCCCTCTACGTCTAGGTTATTGCGTCGAAAGACTTCCAACACTAGGGAAAAACACTTTAATACTAAGCATCCGAAAAGAAACAAAGACAGCGTTTACGAGTGTGTTAAAATTCAGAGTCATCACTTCAGTAAAATCCACTGCGTATATCAATTTCTAGATTAAATTTATAGGGGGTCATGTGTCAAAACAAGAGCTTTAATAACAGATGAGTCATTGCTTTTCTCTCCCGTTTTTTTTGCTGTTGTTTTTTATCTTAAAAATTTTCTAACGTGTATACAAGACGTTTCAAAGTGACAAAAACTCTTCTAATACTATTCCCCCAAAAGTCGGCTATTTTAGCTGATCCCCTCGTGAAATTAAAGCACCAATAAAACATTTCAAAAATACGAACAGGTCTACATTTCCAACTTCTATACCAGCGTATCAATGGTATGGAGCCATACTATTTACACTCTAGCCTCGGTTAAGGTAGAAAGCAAAATTATTATTATTATTATTATTATTTATTCGACATCAACAATACAACAACGAGCACAAAAAAGGAAATACAAAGCAAATCGAAGACTAGAACAACAAGCAAAAAACGTTAACCTAGCAAGAACGTGAATTACAAAACACAATGAAAAACAAAAAACAAAAGAAGACCGGAGGGCAACTAGACGAGGATGACCCAGGGAATGGATGACCCAGGGAATGGATGACCCAGGGAATGGATGACCCAGGGAATGGATGACCCAGGGAATGGATGACCCAGGGAATGGATGACCCAGGGAATGGATGACCCAGGGAATGGATGACCCAGGGAATGGAAGACCCAGGGAATGGATGACCCAGGGAATGGATGACCCAGGGAATGGAAGACCCAGGGAATGGAAGACCCAGGGAATGGATGACCCAGGGAATGGATGACCCAGGGAATGGATGACCCAGGGAATGGATGACCCAGGGAATGGATGACCCAGGGAATGGATGACCCAGGGAATGGATGACCCAGGGAATGGATGACCCAGGGAATGGATGACTCAGGGAATGGATGACCCAGGGAATGGATGACCCAGGGAATGGATGACCCAGGGAATGGATGACCCAGGGAATGGATGACCCAGGGAATGGATGACCCAGGGAATGGAAGACCCAGGGAATGGATGACCCAGGGAATGGATGACCCAGGGAATGGATGACCCAGGGAATGGATGACCCAGGGAATGGATGACCCAGGGAATGGATGACCCAGGGAATGGATGACCCAGGGAATGGATGACCCAGGGAATGGAAGACCCAGGGAATGGATGACCCAGGGAATGGATGACCCAGGGAATGGATGACCCAGGCAATGGAAGACCCAGGGAATGGATGACCCAGGGAATGGATGACCCAGGGAATGGATGACCCAGGGAATGGATGACCCAGGGAATGGATGACCCAGGGAATGGATGACCCAGGGAATGGATGACCCAGGGAATGGATGACCCAGGGAATGGATGACCCAGGGAATGGATGACACAGGGAATGGATGACCCAGGGAATGGATGACCCAGGGAATGGATGACCCAGGGAATGGATGACCCAGGGAATGGATGACCCAGGGAATGGATGACCCAGGGAATGAATGACCCAGGGAATGGATGACCCAGGGAATGGATGACCCAGGGAATGGATGACCCAGGGAATGGATGACCCAGGGAATGGATGACCCAGGGAATGGAAGACCCAGGGAACTTATAAGCACCAGAAACAACTCGTATTTAAATTGTAACTGCAACGCAACGCTTAATCAATAAATCTTACGTTCTACTTTCAAACGGGCAATTAACATCACCCTTTCAAAAATCGTTCAATCACAGCCAATCTTTGAAACTGTGTTACGAACGTTACATCCATGTACAATCACCCCAAGGTGTCAGTTTCTAGATCCATCAAACATCACCATTCGGTAATTGTTATACAAAACCTACTTTTACGGTCAGTGAATTACTTTAGGAATATCCCTTGAGGTGAAGACGTGTGACCTAAAAAAAGACATCAACCTTGAACTTTTAGACGTTGAACCGATAGTAAAGAATAACAGAAAACTGGGACACAGATGAGGTGTTCTCTAATGGCAATATTTTTAAACTCTAGGGATATTTAAGACAAGATGCAAGGAAGACTTCCAAGAAGAATACAAATTAGAATATCAATGAATTACAGAACCATATGCTAATAATCATTTGAAGATACACACATCCAGCTTAAAAAGACGCAAACCACAAGCTGAACCACTAAAACCAAAACCACATCCAGAAGAAAATTATCAAATTTAACTTTACGTTTTTCACAGAACTTAAACAACCTTTGCCAAAGAGACAATATTAATGAACTGAGAAAAGAGAATAGCCAAACTCTACTTTGTTGACATTGACAAAATTGAACGAATCTTTGTACATCATGTCACAATGAACGCTATAATTATAACCACAACTTTTACCAGTGCGCGCAGATTAGATTAACTGTGAGTCGTTTATGTTGTTATATCCGATAATTAGAAGTGTAAATGAATTTAAAAGACTTTACTAGGGACATGTTCGAGAGGGAGGATTATTGTAATTATATATTGTTGATTATAATATAATGTCAGTTGTGATTTCCTCTGAAACCCTTTTAACAAGTTACAGCCAAACATGTCGGTTTATTCGGATGAGATATTAGCCCTTTACACAATGTGAACTTACTAAGCAAACCAAAACAGTTTGAAGTCAACCGACATGACTGAGTTTACCTTAAACGTATACATTTCCTGTGACACTCCATGCACACCAACCGTCATGACAAAAGCTCTACTAATAGAACTGGCAACATTTTTTTATCATTATGCTCTTTTATTACTGCACAGACATTGTCAGATCCGACCAAATGTTGAAATCATAGTGATTTCAATTTTTAGGGCAATTAATTTGTAAAAGGTAACACATTTTATTTCTACAAAACCTTATGATGTTAAATCTTTATCTCAATCAACTGAAGAGTTCGGTAAAGGTAGTTCCGGCAATTGTCTCTGCACCGGAATATGGTTATTTCCTCAATAGAGAGGAAGATAAATACTTCAAATGACACATTCCATTTTCATATTATCAGAAGCTAGGTGTGGTGAAGTTTTATCAGGATAATGTAGCAGATGAAACTCTGATGTTTGCTAATCTATTGGCAAAAAACTGGATTCATGACAAAGACGGACAATGCTGAGCCCAAATTCCATACTACTTGTACAAAAACAACATCTTCAAGATAAACGATCGTGATTCAAAATTCTAGATATCACTGACGATTAATCTGATAGTTCTTATCAACACATCTAGTGACATCCTGGTGGTCAATAGAAATGGGAAACAAAATTGTTGGTTAATGATACTGATAACGAACAATTTGAATAAAAAAATACAAAATAAAAAGTACTAATATTACCTTTCATTTCCTTGATGCTTCAATCCAGTGGTCACGTGGGACTGGAACTCCTCATAAGCTTGTTGTAATTGATCAAGATGAACACTCTCTGGTGAAGTATGTATGACAATTCCAAGACATACAGTAAGTCCTATCATAAATAACAGAAGTAGTTTCTTACAAGACCGTCTCAACCGTCGAATCAGCATCTTGGAATCTACGATGTGTGAGTTCTCAGCTGCTAAGTGTCTCTCTGCTGAGGAACGAGATAGTTCAGTGAGAGATCAACAATAAAAACATCTTGTATGGGAGGATCTTCATGGATTTCACGGGATAACAGCTGACTAAATCTTGAACATCTTGAGACTTTAAAAAACTCAAATCAGTGTCCTAAACATCTCCAATCATGACATGGCTGAATGCAGCATGGAAGTGTCTACGACAAATTAACTATTTTTAGGTGGTGTTTGTGGGCGCTACAATTGCCACCTCAGTGGATTTCAACCTTGACAAATTAACCGCAACGTCTGGTCTTGACTGCAACAATCAATATAGCTAGGAGAGACTAATAAAACCACAAAAATAGGCCTAGTCCAAAAGTCGACTGATCAAAGGATGAATTGGTTGGTACGGTTGTCGTGTGAGTTTACTGTGAAATTCAGATTGTCGTATTAACACTCAACCAAACATTGTGAAACAATCAAACATCACGCTTAAATTTACTCTTAAGTAGGTTTTACAATTCAAGTATCTTAATACATCAAATTTGTTTTACTTCATTATGTATCGTGTAAACATACCAATTGTTGGAGAGCTACCTTGAACCACAGTGATAAGGTTATCTGATTGCACAGTAAGTTTAGTTGAAGAGTGCGCATGTATATCCATAGTACCGTAGTCCAGTCTAACCAGTAGTAGTGGACTCACTGTTTATATACCGTTCATATCAACATCTTTAACGGTGTATGAGCTTGACCTACCTGTAGGCACGGTGGGAGGAGCCACGCTCGGCTCTTATATCAGAGCTGTGGGTTGTAGAACGTGACTGGACCGCCAAACGCCCGTGATACTAATGTGATTACATCAAGACCAAAATAGGATCTATATCAAAACAACTCCTCCAGTGAGATGAATTTTAGAAGATTCTTTAACGATATAATCACGAATACCTAAGTTGTAACATTTACGCATATAACTTGATGACTTATACTAGACTATATGCAACGACATCACCGCACTGTGGTATCCGATTATAATGCCCTCAGAGACTCAAACTGCTCAGAGTATTTTTATTTGGAAAAGAGAGATCTTGTAACGTTCAAATCGTGCTGAATCAGGGCAGAAGACCGCTAACTGAATGATCCTTGGATGGGCTCACCAATGACAGGATGCCTGTCTCGGAATTAAACTACAGGCACGAGAACGCCATAGGGCGTCTGCCATAAACGTCATGCACGAACGCCACGTGTAAGTCTGCATGCCCACATACACACATACAATTGAACATTAAAGTGAAATCCAAAGTCACGTTCCAGATCTTTCACTTCGGACTGCAGATAACTCGATTTGATGGATGTAAAGACAAAACAGTAAATGGCTCCCTGCAGACATATAAAGTGCTAAGAATGAGGAGTATTTAATATTACATGTTGACTTAAGTTAACCATCAACCTACATATTACATTGGTCTGTAGGCGTGGATTGGTTAACACAGACGAGACGGCCTAGTTCCGCACTGCGAGACGTGATATACCTATTTAAAGCTAGACTAGTATGAAAAAAATCAGCCGTTCAAAACTACGTCTGACACTACAGAGTCAGACATTTTCTGTACCTTGGTACATTACGGAGTTTGTTTTACTGTGATGTCAATCTAATTATAGTAACAGTAACAGTAAATACGTATTATTGATTAAGTACACAACCTGTACACTAGATTACCTGTTGAATTTGCCTATCAAAGCTACTACAGAAGTTGTAGAAAAGAAGGATGGAATATTTTTATGACAATCATGGATGTAATGGTCAGTTGTAGTAAAATTGCTAAATCTGTAGATTAAGATAAAAGGCTAAATATAGGCCTACAGGACAAGGATTTTACGATGGTTTTCTTGTCCTTTCATTTTCTAATTTCAAATAAATTACATGTAAATGCATCAGGGGCGGATCCAGGATTTTCCAAGCGGGGGGGGGGGGGGGGGGGGTGGATTTATGATTGAGGGCAAGTTGTGGCGCCTACCGACATTCACGGGTTGCTGCTGCCCTTTATGGAG